>BPTQ01000007.1:293591416-293893980 GCA_019973895.1 Chrysanthemum seticuspe
TAATTAGGAGCTTAGTTAGAAGCTTTTGCAAGTCTTTGTTTTGCTTCTAATGTCACTTAGTTAGGACAGCAACCAAACGCCCCTTTAACAGTCCTTAGCATTTTTTTTAGTTTCTATTTCTGATCTTATCTGCTAACTGCTCATTTCAAGTTTTGTAAGTTTAAGTTTTTGTATAACAGTTGCATTTTTAGTCCTTGTTAGTTTGTAAAAGAAGAAAACCAAAAATAAATAAAGTGAACAAAAAGGACAGGGGTGGGATTCGACCCCCTGACCTCTAGCCTCCCACGACACAACAACACACACTACAACCAACTGCCCTGGGGTCTTTTTCAAGTTATCTTCTGCACTATTAGTTATTTAAGTACAAACTCAGTTTTAGCTTAGCAGCTTATTTTAGCTTTTTAAGTGCTGATATCATATAGCAGTAGTGTAATTTTTTATTTTTGTTAGATTCCTTACTAGTTAAAGTATTTTCTGTAGTTTTTGTAAATTTTTCTAAAAATGTTTAGTATTTTTTATTAATTAATTAGATTAAATTAGTAATTAATTCATAATAAATAAAATAAAACTCAAAAAAATATTCCGCTTTTTCCTAAAATTATTTTTGGTCATGTAGAACGTAGGAAAATTGGTTTTGCACCCGTAGGCCTTAAATTTCATTATTCTCACGTTTTAGGCTCGGTGCGTTACCGGTTTTTGCGTCTTTTAGTTTGAATACCTTAGGATGTAATTTAGCTTTGCTTTATTGTTTCTTAGGCTTAGTAGTAGTCTATTTAGAGTTTACTTTGTTTTTCATGCTTTATTTTCATTCCCGTTCTTTATTTTGTAGAATACGTAATCATAATTCCAAAAAAATCATTAAACCAATTCAAGTTATAAATCACGAAACTCAACGATTCCTTCCATTCACACCTCATTGGGACACGACCCGGGGAATCACTTTCCCGGTATCACTTTTATCACACCCGTGAGATTCGGCACGTTAACCCTTTTCCTAAATGGTTGATTTGTCGAGTTTTACGGTTAATTTGATATTTTGATATTGTGTTTGTTTTCACCACTCACTTCACAACGAGTCATCGTTCCTTTTCACTTTTTAGGTCTCGTGAAGGCAAAATGCTGGAATGGCACTTATTTGGACGAAAAGGCGCGAATATATGAAGAAAATGGCCAAAGTCGAAATCGAGACACTCACAGTTGCTGAAAGTAGAAGGTGACGGCGTCAGGTGCTACTTTGTGACGCCGTCCCAAAATTATTGTGACGACACAGGTCTCAAAACTCGTATTTTCAAGTGACGACGTCTAGCTATGGAAGAGTAGGCCGTCACTACTCAGACGGCCTAGATGCAATCCAGACGACGTCAGAAGCTGAAGAGGACGGCGTCACGGACATAAGGTGACGCCGTCGCAAGGTTAACGTGGCCAAGACGAAACCCTAATGGCGGCGACACGACGGCGTCACTAAACATAAGGTGACGCCGTCGCAATTGTAATCTTATATATAGAATCCGAATTTTTCAGTCTTTGTGGGGAGAGTCTTTGGAGTAAAAACCTAAAACCGAACATAAGGTGTCTTGTACAGTATTTTAGGGTTTTAAACCCTATCTTACACCAAGATAAGTCTTTACTTCATTAATTCAATTATGTCTTTGATTATTTGTGTGTATGCTTGCATGTTCTCCATGTCCGGCTAATTTATTTGTGTGTTTGCTTAGGAAGTATGAAACTTAATTATTGAATATTGATTGGTTGTTTCTTATCTTAGTTGATTAATGATTTAGTAATGCGATAGGTCATTCGTTGTGCACTTAATGCTTGATTCATCTTTGTGAACCTTAGAGTATAATTACCTGAGTAATTGTAGGCTAAACCATCCGAAGAGCGCCTTAGAGTAGGAGTCTATAATCTCTAGTGGGTTTGTAGACAAGACCCTTTGGTAAGTTCAAAGAGTTAGGGAGAAACGCATACCCTACAACTTTAGAAACACAACGCAACTAGGAATAAGACGTGACACTCAACCATCAATAGGAGATAATTAAGGAGTAATACAAACTAAGTAAACACATCTTTAAACTATCATACGAGCACACATTAATTAGACATAGACTCCCACAACCTTAGTTTAGATAATTAGATAATAGTAGAGTAATCGGTAGAAATACCAACCCCCCAAATCCAATACCCGAGATTCGTACCTTTCCATTTTTCATAAAATATAAAAAGATAAAAAATAATCTTCCTCAACCTTAACCTTAGCGTAGTAACTCCCTACTAGCATTCCTATTCCCCTAGAGAACGATATCAATACCCGTGGCTTAACCTAATTACTACACTACAACGATTAGGTTCACTGCCTAGGGTGTTATAAAACTTGCTCGAAGAAAAGGAAGTTCCTTTGACCCTGAACGACGCGTGTAGCGTTATCAGTAACATGCATGTTTCTTGCAAAAATGATGAAATAACAATAAGATGAATATGAAAGAATTATGATGATCATGAAATGCTTACTTGAATGATGTTGTGGATGAAAATGATGAAAACCTTAATTAATCTATAGGTTTTTATTTCAAAACCTTAACATAGATCACTAGTAATACTTGATAATCACTTGTAGCTTGAAAATAAATCATGTTTCTTCTTGTTTCTTGTTTTTGGCCGTATGCCATGGATGAGAAAAGAGAGGATTCTTGCCCTTTTTACACCTTTTAGCTTGTGTTTTGTATGTGTTGTGTTTAGTAATTAATTGTGTAATACAAATATCTAACAAAAAAAATGAGTATGTGTTCAATGTCTGGACAAGATATTTGTTTTAAAGTGATGACAAGTGGGGAGGTCGACCATGAGAAAAAAAAAAGAATTTGATACTTGATTTTATGTAAAAATGTACATATGTTAAATATTTTGTGTAATTTAATTTAGATATTTAGTTATTATGTATAACGTTTGCTAGAAATCGATTTTTGCGGAACAAAATATAATATATTGAAGTCATAAAAATTATAAAAATACATTTGTCACAAATATTGAATGAATAAATATTTATCGTGTTGAATTTACGAAAATCGTCGTAAATATATATATATATAACAATTTATATACAAAATAAATTGAAAACATAGGGTAAACTAATAATATAATTTTTATAGTCTTATAATGAGTATAAAAATATATTAGGATAATTTTTGGAAGTGTCAGATCAATGTTTCAAAATAATGTTTACGCGATAGCGTTTATTTAATAGGAAAATAAACGTTTAATGAATAAATGCAAATCCATGCATGAACCGATATGAAATGATGTTATTGATGATATGTAGACTAAATCTAGTTTATATGAAATGTCCTTGATGATATTCCATGAATACGCAGCTTAACCCTCCAGGTTACGCGTATTTAATACTCGTAAACCTAGTTTACGTAAAATGATGAATAGTGACTCATAAATCGTGATTTTCTCCGGGAATGAATAGTGTTTCGTGAATAGTAAAATTTTGAAATACGTTCTCAGAATATTACTTCGACTTCAAAAACGGTGAATAGTAAAATTTTGAATAGTAACCGGTGAATAGTAATTTCCCGAGATGAATAGTGAAATTTTCAAAGTTTGTAAAATGACCTGAAATTACGAGTTGTCACAGTCATTTACTTTTAAATCGTTTAAAACTCGTAGATATTTAACTTAGATTCATCAAATTCAGTGTAAGTTAAGTTTATGCAACACCTTTCATCTATGTTGCGTGAAAACCGAATTAAAACACCAATGGTCGTTACAAATCATGAGGCCCTCGAATTTTAGGGGCCTTGTGCAGTCGAGCACCCCGCACTCTTTCAAATCCGGCCTTGTTTGTTAGGCATAAAGGTTAAATAAATAAAGAACAAATTCTCTAAATAGCCTAATAAATAAAATGTTATCTAGTATCTAGTAAAAAAATCAACTTCCGGAAACAAAACCATACAAATTATATGTGCCATTATAAATGTGCCAGTTTCTAACTTGAAGATGTAATTTTTTTAAGTATAAATGGGCACATATATATATACTAGCCGGGTACCCGCGCGTTGCGGCGGCGGGTACCCGTGTATGGGTTTTTATAATAGACAGGTTGGGACAAGGCTCGGTTTTAATGGTCTATTACAAGCCTTTAATTGGCTGTTATAACTTACAAGTATGTATCAATGTTAGAATTTAAGAAAATTGTGGGCCATTAAAAACTTTTAAGTGCAGTTACAAGACTTTCTAGGCTTTTAATTATATGTGCATGTATTGATTTTTCATAATAAAAGTAAGACACATATTTCTTATAATGGAAATGTTTTTGGTCTTACAATTTTAAGACTACCTTTTTTAGCAAGTCCCAAATCTATTATAAAGTAGTATAGATGTGGCATTGAACGTTGAGTGTGTTTTCTTCAACTTTTTTTTGAACGAATTCTTCACCTTTCAATGCCTCTTGCTATGCATAGGAACCACATTCATGGTCCTTTTATACAGATGGTTCAAAATATACTCATCATATGGATAGGCATTTCAAGCATAATTATACTCCACTAAACTCAATATATGTTTAAGGATGTCGAACCTAAGTCCAAGACCCATAAATACATTCTTGGCAACAATCATGAGATAAACCCTAACAGGATATTCATCCGATAATTCGAACCACAATTTATCATCTTTAAGAACTCTCAAAAGCTCACCCCCTATTTTCGTTCTTTGACCTTTTTCCCTTTTGGTCAGAAAGACACGGTCACAAAAAAAACTCTGATCACTATGTTCAAAAGACATTTTCCCACGTCGAAAACCAGTAATTAAACAAAGCTCAGCATGTCCAAGATGCAACTTATGATGACCAACTTATGATCACTATGTTCAGAAGCCGTTGGTCGTCCAACTTTGTAGCCATTGTTTTGATTATTTAAATATTTTATTTGGTTTGACTTTTTTCATCAAAAGACAAAAAATAATTCGCACAAAGTACATAAGATATCAGTTGCTAAGAATTATTAAATAAAGTAGTAGCTTTCATATTACTTACACACTATTTACGCACCATGTATTTTATTACTCTGTAATAAAATATGTGATACATGTAAAAGTTTTAGTCACATTTTTATACATTTCTCCCTCTTTTTTTTTGCATTTTTATTTATTTTATTTTTATAATTTTGTTTATATAAAATTACTATAAATCTGAAAGTACAGAACAAAAAATATAAAGTTCAATAAGTTAAAAGCATAAAAAAAAAAAAAAAAAAAAAAAAAAAAAAAAAAAAAAAAAAAAGCTGATAAAAATTTATGTCATACTGTAAATAGGAAGACAAAAAGAATATTTTGTACATTTACCCTCTTATGTCACATCTTAAGCGGCGGGAATAATACAACCTTTTAAGAAGTTTTTTTTTTTTTTTTTTTTTTTTTTTTTTTAATCCTTCTTTTTTTGAGCAATTTAAGGATTTTTATTTATTTATTTATTTTTCATTAAAAAAAAGGGCTTATAACCGTTCCGTACGGGTAAAGGTGAGATTGTATGATAAGATAGCAATGTTTTGTCAACCGTCAATTACGCCCCTTAACTTTTCTTTTTTGTCTTTCTCTTATCACATGTAGCTTTTCATAGATTGAATCAGTCCAATACAGTACTGAAAATCGTGGTTCTCTTTGACATTATTCCCCGTATACATCCGTACATGTATTTGAAATCCCAAACGACGTCGACGTGGTATCCATTTATCTCTTTGAACAACCGTTGCACCACTAGTTCCAAAACACACTTCTTGATCTCAGCTACGTGGAAGTCTATAGAGTGGTCCACGTAGGGCATCTTAGGTTTAAATGTTTCGATACTCGATGTTTGATACGCAAATCTTTGGTGCAATCAAGTTAACTCGGTCATGTCTTGAAATGTGAATCATAGGTTTAAATTTTTGGACCACTGGAACTCTTTGTTTCATGAACATCCACTTTTCTGCTTAAGAATACGACTAATAAATACATACTCATTGATCAATTCATATATATTACTTTTTCTGAATGTGCAATCAATTTATATGTAAAGATTCGCTACCAGCCTAGCTACCAATACCCGTCAATCATGCTTTGGGTGTTACATAGTGTATCAAAGTCGTAGTCTCTTGCACTCTCATGGTTATGTCTAGGCCTGAAATCCACGTGGAGCGTTTAAGGTGGTAAATTTTGTGACATCTCTTAGACATTATATTTTGGAGTGTTCTGTAAAGTCATGTTTTCTTAAGGAACATGTCAGTTTGAAAATGTTACGTGTTGATAGAATAAGATAAGGTCAATTGTATATATACCCACTAAAATTTGCATATTTGCATATATACTCAAAACATGCTTAAAATGCATTGTAAATCATGCAATAAAAACTTGTATTATGTGAAAATATGCAAGTTTTTAAGTTTTAGTGGGTATATATGCAATTCCCCCAATAAGATACAAGCCAACTTGAAAGAGAGATGATTTGCAATTTTCTAAAAATGATTGTAACACTTATATTTTAAGTGATTAGACATTTATATATTTACATTATTTTTAGTTATGTTTATCCTGTAAAAGTATAAATGTTCAAGCACTCAAAATTTGAGTGTCCCAATCATTTTTAAAAGTGTGCAAATCACCTCCTAACTTGAAAGTATTCAGATTTATAAGAACAAAGAAGGCCATAAGATATTTTTTAATTTCAGTCTACGTGACGGTTCAATTGGTTTTGTCAAAACTAGAAAACAAAACATCGTTAATCTCTCAAGCTGGACACAGTCGTGACCCAACATGATCTTGCAACATCAACTTTTTCTCTTTGATAACCAAACATGACCAAATTGCCACAGTCAGTGACCGAGTTATTTTTTATTTTTTAATTCAAATACTTTAAATAAAAAATTTAAAATTCATTAAAACCAATACATTACATAAATTAAACATTAAATTGAAAATACGAATTACAGATTAACAAACTACGATACGCAAATAAAAATAAAAAAACAAATTACAACGAAAAGTCTGAGTTGTAACCCTCGTCATATAATACTTCAAAAGCCTCAGCAATTCTGTCATCTTTATACTCTCTTTCCAAGATGTCAAACAAGTTTTCCTGACGGTATTGGGCTTCCCTTGCTTCTTATTCCATACGAGCAGCTTGGTCTCGTAGTTCTCTTTCTTCTGTTTCTCTCCTGACTTTCTCATCCGGCTCAAGTAGTCAGAGTTGATCATCAGTAAGATTAAACGGATTGGGTTACTATTCCACAACCGGTGGAGTGTTAACCGGTTCATTTTCTGTTGGGAATACCGGAAAGATATCTTCAGGTGGAATGTTATAAACGTCATTTTTCGTTGGGTTGGAGCTGAGGATTTGTTGTGAAAAGTCGTGTGGACTGGGGAATTGTTGTGAGAAGTCGTGTTGACCGGGGAATTGTTGGGAGAAGTCTTTGCGAGACATTGTTAGAATTTGTGTGTGAGTTGTGTGTATGAGTAACAAAAGAGTGTGGGTATATATAGGAAAATTTTTGAATTTGAATTTTGAATCACCCTGCTCGTACTGTAGCATTTAATTTGAATTTGAAGTAGAGTGTGGGTAATATTTTGTGTTGTTTGTATTTTATTTTATGTAAGGAAAAAAAAAGTGTAAGATTAATCGGTCGAAAACTCAAAGGCTGGACACAGTCGTTACTCAGCATGACCTTGGCACATCAGCTTTATCTCTCCGATGACCAGACACGACGAAATTACCACAGTCGATGACCGAGTTATTTTTTTTTTAATTTTTTTTAAGTCAAAATATTTTAAATAACAAATTTAAAATTCATTAAAAATAAAAACATTACAATACTAATTAAAACTTAAACTATAACGTATAAATGACAATTGTGAGAAACTATAAGGGGGGGGTTGAATAGTTTCACCGCTTTTTAATTTAGTTTTCAAAGTTTACTTGTGAATTCGATTCAATCATTTGTGAAATCAAACCACAACAAAACACACTACAACAATTGAAAGTAAGTAATGAAAGTAAAGAGTGAGAGATGGAAAGACCAAACCGAGACAAAGAGATTTATAGTGGTTCGGTTACGAAGCTCTTCTTCGCCCTACTCAACTCCTCGAGTACTCAACTCGGGAGTTCTAAGCACTATGTCAACAAACTCCCTTGAAGCGAAGAAAAACGTACAACGTCGCTTATCACAATTTCTGACACTAAGCTAAATGTCGATTACTAATCTAGCTAGTACCAATCTCACTCACGATCTACCTGATCCTTGCTAATCACACAACCTACTAGATCACCATGATCTAGACTCGATCCACTTGATCAACACACAAACTCACAAACTACAAGAAATCTTCAAGATCTCAACAAGATCACAATGATCCACACAAGTTATCTAAACAAGACTCAAGACTACTTGATGTATGTCAAGATAAAACAATTATGTAACAAGTGTTACAAGTGTACACTACTATGACTACTACACTTAGTATCTTCTTGATACAATGTGTTATTCTCTTTCACTAGGAAAGGAATGAAGGTGATCACTTGATTGGAAGAAAATATCACTCTTAAAGAAAAGAAAACTATCTAAATGATCAAAGGAGTGTGTGTGTGTGTGTGTGTTAGGAGAATTAAACTCAAAAAGTTTTGTGTGAAAAATGATGCCCAAAAGCTGTGAAGTAGACTTGTATTTATAGGGACAAAAAATTCGACCGTTAAAGTGCACGGTACCATTAAATACCCGAAGGTACCATTAAATTTAGTGGTACTATGGTACCGTCTCAGACAAAAATGCTTCTATTTCTGTTTTGAGCGGTGAAAATTTATTTGGAGAAGTTAGGAGCTGTTTTGGGGGGAGGGGGAATACTTGTTAGGAGTTTTAAACTTATTTTTCCAATTAAAACATTTCTTTATTATTCAAAAACAATTTGTAAAGTGAATTTTTGAAAAAAATGTTTTGTCACATTAAAATGTGAAGCTTGAAACACAAATTCACTTCTTTGATCATTTGTTAAGTTGTAAATTTGTTTGTTCATACCTAGAGTGATATATGTAGAAATGGGATATTTCGACTAAAAACTTGTTTACGTTAATTTTGACGTAATGTGTTTTTACATTTGGTTATCATCAAAACGTAGAGATATCGAAAGATAGAAATAACGTTTTAGACATTATTTGCATCAACAATCTTCCCCTTTTTGATGATGACAAAACATAAACTCATTTTAGGTGAAATATAATTTTAATAGATTTTTAATTTGAGTTTATGTCCCACTTCTCCCCCTTTTTGTCGAAGCAAAAATATTGTCGATACGACACTAAGGCTCCCCCTTGGTGTATACTCCCCCTCGCTTGAACGGCAACAAGGAATCGAGCAATGGTTGTTGCTACAAAACAAAGTTAGATGACATAAATATGATATCTAACATGTAGCAACTAAGACAAATATCCAACCATAAGAAAAGAGGCTAAGTAGCATTAAATTTGAAAAAGAAAGACAACACAACCATAAAACAAGAAATAAACATTCATAGATTAAACAAGTTGTCACACATAATGTGTGAATACAACACAAAGACAATAACAAAAAAAACTACATGAAGCACATAACATCTCTAGTGTCTTTAGAGGCCCTAAGATTTGCTTCACACACAAAAGGGATCCTAGATAATTGTCCTTGAAAACTAAACATAAGCATGTTTAGTTGGTTGGGCTATTGGTTGGTGGGGGAGGTGGTATGATTGGCTCTTGTGTTGGTGTCAAGAGATGCTCCACATAGAAGAATATAAAATGAAGTTCATCCCTAAGAGAGAAGATGAGGTTTCAGTTGTGTAAGCAACATAGGCTATTAGCACTATGGATATCAACCGGGTGAAGTTAGATGGGTTGTCCCATGATATGAGGTGAATGAGATGGTGAGTATGTAGGTGATGAAGTTGGCACATCATAGTCCAATGGGGTGATAGGTGTGAGTGTGAGTGTCATATCCATAGAGGACAGACGAGTATTGAAGGATGAAGAGGAATATGAAGTAGTCCTATTGAAGGATGATTTGGATGGAGCATTTGGTGGTATGGGAGAGGAAGGAGTGATTTGGGAAGGTGGTTTAGTTACTCCATCATCATCATTTTTATGAGTTAAGTCAATGAAGACAGTGTCTTGTGGTTGCGGTGGTTTAAGTGTGATTTTACTGGATGGTCTAATGGTAATCCTAGGTTTCTTGGAGATGTGGGTTGAGGATGCTTGAGTGGAAGACTTGGTGAAAGAGATGATTTGGTTGAGGATGAAGTGCAAGAATCACTTGCGATGGTGAAGCCTTATATAAGCAAGAATGGTGTTATTTGAATTAAAGTGAGTGGAGGTGTTCTATGGTAGCCTAAGGGAAACTTAAGGTTGTGAGAGTTTGCAAAACATTGTAGGTTTTGAGGTTAGGGATGCAGGAATCAAGAGTAAATAGGAAAAATTGGTCAAACCAGGCGACTAAACCACTAAATATAGCACGGTACCATTAAATTTAACGGTACCGTGTACTATTTAACGGTAATGTAACCTGGAAGTCATTAATTTTTTTTATTTTGCATGGTTTTGTGTAGCTAAAAAGGATGTTCTATGGGGACTATTCACATCAAATCCTAGTGCCTCAAACCACTAAAGATTAATTTGCCTAATATGCTACTTCTAGCAACAAGGATGAGCATGCAAATATCCAAATAAGTCATAAGCATGCAATCAAAAAGACAAAATAAGCTATTATCCAAGAGTAGTATAAATTAAAATTCATGCAAGATGACAAGGTAATCATTTAAACATGAAAGTTAAAAAACATAAAATGTCTAGTTTGTAATCCTAACTAGATAATCCACAAATGGGATACTAATCTCTTGCAATTGACTTAGGCTTGTTCTCGTAGCTTCACTTATCGTCATCACTCGATGAATCATCAAAGGGTGCATAGTTGGTCGAGGTGTCGAGAATTATAAAAGATGAGATGTATGACTTATTTAGAGGTTTCATGACACGATTTGAGAGTAAATATTGAGGACCTTGAAGTTATGGATGAAAGTACACGGTGTGATGGTATAGGAGAGTTAAGAACATCCCATAAGGTATCAAGTTGTCTTTGTTAGCCTTAAAATGTACAATTCGCTTAGCGAAAAAATACGCAAGATTATATGGTTGTTGAGTGAGAAGACAGTAAATCATATGAGCATAGTACGTTGGAAGTTGCTCATGATTTTCTTTTAGACTGAGAACATTTTCTCGTAGGATAATTGCCCAGGGGTGCAGTTCCGGACGAACCTCTCCCAATCGAATTTTCGTTAGGTGTAGGTAAGAAATGTGGTTAGATGTACAAACAAGTTTAGTGATTTCTTGTGGAGAGGGTATGTAGGAACAATAAAGACTATTCTCTTCACGATAGTTAATGAGAGACTCTAGACACCAATCTTTCGTATAGGCACATTGCCCATGATTTGGAATTCGTAGGATTTGAGCAAATTACTCTAGAGGTAAGACAAACTTACAGTTTTGGATCCAAAACCATAGTGACAAAGATTGATCCTCATTACATACGGGTTCAATTTGTTTAAATAATTCTAGCACAAACCATGGACAAATGTGCTCGTTAATGGTAAGTAAGCAATCGAACCCTATAGCACGAAATGAGGTGTTTTTGTCCTCATGATAGAATATATAAGGGTCGACTATTCAACCTTAATGAAAGAATCGGGTTTCAAGATTTATAAAGGAACGAATATGGTTTCTAGGTGTGTTGGGTTCATGTGAGATATTAGGAATGTAGGTATTTGTCAGTTGATGATCAAAGTCGTATTCATGAGACATGTTGAGACCTATAAAATGAAATTGACCAAAAGTTAAGATTAGCGTTTTGAATGGATGTGTCTAGTGTGTGCCTATATGCATATGGTGTGGAGGTGCGGTAATCTCGACTCTAAAGTGAAAATAATGAGACTATCTAAACAATCTGAATTTGCTATTGCTCATATATGTCAAAAAATACATATTAGTTATGTAATTCGACCAATATTCGTGAGATCATGTATGCATGAGAAAACTTTTTTAGCTTGTATCAACAATGTACGAAAAATGTTTCATGATCCTAGTTATGTGAATTTTTTAAAATACAATGGAATTGGGGGGTGTTTGGCTAGTTCAAAATTTTTAGCGCCATAATTTTTATTTTATTTTATTTTTTTTAAGTTGAGAAGCTGGAGTGTAATCACTCCTAATCCAATTTCAAGTATCCTAGGCATGATTCCACTAAAATATTTAATCTTTTACGAAGTTTGGTACAAAATTCGGACTTAAAATGAATGGGTTTATACAAATTCTATGATTAGGGAATCACGATAGTTATACAATGTCTAATCCTAGTCCTAATTCCATAAGGATTCGATCAAAATTGAAAATCCCCAATTCGATTTCATATGCATGAACAAACCCTAGACTCAAGATTAAAGAAAATTAAAGTTAATTGACTTATAATTGATGTTAGGAAAAATGTAGTGGTTGATAATCTTGAAATCCAATGCCTTGAAATGATTAAGAATGAGTGGAATTGAGGTTTTGGTAATTGTGTTCAGTTTTGACAGCACTTGCAGAAATTGTGTATGGTTTGAATGTGTTAACAATGGAAAAAGAAAGAAGAAAGTGGTGCCGTGACTTGCTGAGACAAAATTTTGTCTTATTTTGATTTTAGACGAATAAGTCTCGCTGATTTAGTGATACTTTTTGACATGATGACATAATTTATACCTACTAAATTCTCTTATGGAATAGAATTTAATTTACGAGACTAGACGAATTGAGATGACCTTAATATTTCTAAGGAAATATTCAAATAGTCATAAGACGAGACTAAATGGACGACTTTAATATTTCCAGTGAAATATTGAGTAGTCATGAGACTTACGGAATGTGTTCCATCATTCCTAGACCTAGACGGAGATAGTTAAAGGATTCTCGTTTGAGAGGTTTGGTTAGGATGTCGGGGATGTTGTCATGTGAAGAAACTTTCTCAATAGAAATGTTTCCTTTTTGAACTTTATCACGAAGGAAGTGACAACGTATTTCGATGCGTTTAGTACGAGAGTGTTGAACGGGGTTCTTGCTCAAGTCAATTTCACCTTTGTTGTCGCACATAATAGGGATGTCGTTGATGTTGATATCGTAGTTGATTAGAGCTTGTTTCATCCATAGTACTTGTTGACATGCCTTTCCTGCGCTTATGTATTCGGCTTCGGTCGTGGAGATAGCAAGAGTCGTTTGTTTCTTGGAGAACCAAAAAGTTAGACAACAACCCATGAAGGTACAAACGCCGCTAGTTCTTTTTCGATCCACATAATCTCCCGCATGATAGCGAGTACAATGGCAGACACTAAACATGATACTGGGCCTACTTGCCGTTATGTATAATAAACTACCTATCATGCCCCTAAACTTAGTACTATCCACGAACTCACCTTCTTCGTCTCTCGTGAGTTTCATTTCCATGGACATGGGCGTTTTCATAGGTTTAGACTCTTCTAAACTAAATTTCTTAAGCATCTCTTCAATATACTTAGATTGATTAAAGAAGATACCATCTTCCATTTGTTTTATTTGTAGACCAAGGAAGAAATTTAATTCACCCATCATGCTCATCTCAAACTCATCATGCATGATCTTAGCAAAATCATCGCATAGTTCTTGACAAGTTGAACCGAATATAATTTCGTCGACATATATTTGAACTATGATGAGATTTGAATTTTGTTTCTTCGTGAAAAGTGTATTGTCTACCATTCCCGTGGTATACTGATGCGCGTACAAGGCGCGTTCGGGGTCAAAGGAACTTCTTTTTCGTCGAGCTACTTTTTCAACACCCTAGGCAGTGAACCTAATCGTTGTAGTGTAGTATTGGGTAAGCCTTGGGTATTGATATCGTTATCTAGGGGAATAGAAATGCTAGTAAGAAGTGTACTACGCTAAGGTTGAGGTTGAGGAAGATTATTTTTTATCTTTTTATATTTTTTTAGAAAGCTAAGGGTAAAATCTCGGGGTTTGGATTTGGGGGTGGTACTTCTACCGATTACTTCTACTATCTAATTATCTAAACTATGGGTAGTCTTATGTCTATTGATGTGTGCTCGTATGATGATTAAAAATGTGTCTACCTAGATACTATTACTCCCTAGTTATCTTTTATTGGTGGTTGAATTGTCACATCCTTATTCTTAACACGTTGTGTTTTCTAAGGTCGTAGGGTGTGCCTTTTTCCCTAACTCTTTGAGACTACCTTAAGGTTATTGCCTACGAAATCCTCTAGATTAATCATAAACTAACTTTAAAGTTATCTTTCCGCTAAGTGATTCATAAACTAAGGTTCACAAAGATTACTCAAGCATTTAAACACAACGATGGTCTAATTGCACTCCTAAGCCAATTACAATTAAGATAAGAGACAACCAATAAATAATTAATAACTAGGTTTCATAGATCTAAGCAAACACACAAGAAATTTAGCCGGACATGTTAAACACGCAGGCATACACACATTCAATGGAAGACATAATGAAATCAATGAAGTAAAACACTTATCTTGATGTAAAATAGGGTTTGAGAACCCTAAGATACTGTCCAAGTTGGACTACAAACGTTTAGGTTTTTTACTCCATAAGTCTACCTCTTAAAATTATGAAAATTCGATTTCTATATATAATTTTACACTTGCGACGGCGTCGCCTTATAGGTGGGACGCCGTCAGATCGCCGTCACTAGGGTTTTCGTCTTGGCCAAGTAATCGTTGAGACGGAGTCACGTTGTAGTTGTGACACCCTCTGGATTCAGCAGGGACGTCGTCTGATTCTGGATCTAGGCCGTCTGAGATTAAAAGTCTTAGTGACACCCTTCCTCTTCAAAGCCTGACGCCGTCAGGTGTATTTTAGCAAAAAGTCTACTAAGCCGTCAGATATTTTAATTCGTATAAAGGGACGGCGTTGCCCTTTAGTTGGGACGCCGTCAGGTGTAATTTCAGCAGCTTGAGTGTCTTCGATCTTGACTTTGCCATTTTCTTCATATATTCACTCCTTTTCGTCCAAATATGCATCATTCCAGCGTTTTGCTTCCAAGAGACCTAAAAAGTGAAAAGGAACGAAATTAAGCAGTAACGGATATAAAAGTGGGCAATTAAGGGCTTAAATTACCCCTTAAAAGTGTACGTTTTAAATCCTTATCAAATATCCCTACACTTGGTATTTGCTTATCCTCAAGCAAATGTGCTTTTGGCCAATCAATTTATAAGTTAGGGGGCATGAAGCAATGGTTTAACATAATTCACAACAAGTAAAAGCACTACAATAGTCATAACAAGCACGTAAATTATATACTAGCACCTCACAAGGGGTGTTTGGATTCTCTCATCTCTCGGGTGTATATGAAATATAGTAAATGCAAATGGAAGATAAACACTCATTACCTGGTCATAGTACATAGATTACCATACGCTTGAGACTAGATCAAACCTCCACCGCTTTGGCGTAAGTACCTAGGAACAACTATCTAAGAGGTCTTTTAAAGGGTTGTAACGTTAGGCTTACAGTAGGGAAACAAATGGTTTGGTTGGATAGGCGATTTAGTGGTGGCAAGTCAAAAATCTTATGTTACAAGCATGAAAAGAATGGCGTTGCTAAGCCAAGACTCTATCCTCTAAGATAACATCAAAATATAAGGGATTTATAGGAGCATCCCTACACTTGAATTGAAAAGATCAAAACATTTGGAGTATTTAATTACGTAAATAAAGGGAATTTGAATTTAACGTTCTTTCCCGTCACTCCATAAAATTTTACTTTACTCATGAGTCCCAATCATCCCAAAACTATGTACAAAAGATATGAATCGACTTAGCAACCATGCAAATAACTAGATAATTAAACTAAGGGTTTATTTTGATAACAATAATGCACTAAAGGTGAGTGCATACAATGTAGGCTAAGGCGATTTGGGTGTACATTTGGGGGTGGATTGTAAACAATGCTCTTCATTGATATTCCGAAAAACCGAAACATCACGAGAACCGCGAAAAGAATAGGCTCTGAGGGGTTAACTAGGGGTATCGTGTACTAAAGATGAGTACATCGCAAGGGTGTGGGGTAATTACTCGACCGATGTGAAAGAAGTAATTATAATACGGATATCAAACAAGGGTTATCCTAATGCCTCTTATCATTTAGTTATTCCTAACTACACAAGTGTAGTCTCACTAGCGATCTCGGAATGCATCACAAAACAAGTTCTATAATCTATTATACTACCGGTACACTCTCGAAGCGTTAAAGGTGAATGCTTTAATTCCTATAGATCTAGGGGCGAACCTCACATTTTTTAGGTGGAATTTGAGTGGTAAACAATTTTTTATGCTAGTCATATAACTCCTATCTATGAGACACTTTATTAAGACTAAAGTCCCACTCATACATGTCATGAAAAATTTTAAATTTGGTGCTAAAATTGCCCAAATATTTCTCATAGCTTATTACACAAATGAACTAGAACAAGACAAATATTCAAGGATAAACATAGTTTCAAAGTTCCCGTTTTATTCTCCCTCCCTACACTTAAGCTGAATATTGTCCCCAATGTTCCCCGAAAGTATCAAAGTTATGATAACGGAAGATAATTAAAAGAGAAATAAACTAGTACTCTCCTGATTAGCTCGGTAGAATCCGTGTGAAGTAGTGGTTAAATTCTTTCCCAAGAAGAATGTATGCGTGATAAACTTCATCCAATATTATGTTTCTTATTCTTGATAAATAACACCTGCACACTTTAAGAAAATAGACGAAACCTTCGCGTAAAATCGGCGGTAAAACTATATGTGACTCAACTACACTAAGATATAATGCTTGTGAAATGGATGTTTGCAGTTTTTCTGGAAAATTAAGACCTGAGAATTTCCAAAAATTTATACTTAGCAAAGAAAACGAGAAAATTTTTATAAGCTTTTTCTGCTCCTCCTGACGTCGTCAGGTTATAATCCTGACGCCGTAAGGTTATCTTGACAGAAACTGGTCTGCTGCGTTTTTCTGGAAAAATTACACCTTTAAAATCTGGAAAAATTCCTGCAAAACATCCATTATAACTCGATACAAGCATTTGACTCTAACAAACACACATATATATCAATTTCATTAATTGTAATTCTCATGTTCACGTTCTTTTAAAAACGCGTGTAATCCCCCCTACACTTATCTTATTGTAAAATACCTTTATATGTAATTAAGACGAGGTTAAATACAAAATAAAGCATTTTCACAAATTCAAACATGAGAATACACAACAATGAAAAAGATATATGACCCACAAACAAGCAAACAATTAAGCATGGGTTGCCTCCCACGAAGTGCTTTTATTTATTTATGAGTCTTGTAGCTAGACTCGAAGTCGTGCTCCTACGTTCCTCTTATCTTAGATGCCCATTCGATTTCCTTAACTCTTCTTTCATCACGAATATATTCAGAGCCTAACTCTAGACAAGCGGTGTAGTAAACCTTGTTCTCCCAATCTACTTCAAAAGCCGGAATGTTGTCTACATCTATATCATCAATACCCTCAAACTTTTTATTTTTGTAGGGCATTATATATTTAACACATTCGGTCCCATTTGAGAACTTGGCTATTCCTTCCTCTTGATCATAAAGCATCATAGATTCCTCAATAAATGGTCTCCCAAGTATCACATCTCCTAAAAATCCATCAATGATGCCTTTAACATCTTCCAAGATCATGAAATCACACCTATATGTGAAATTACCTACGAAGACATGCAATCCTCTAACTCTCCCAACATAGTTACTTACTTTCCTATGGTAAAAGGGATCTCTCATAGGTCCTAAATTCCGCTCATGATCCAATTGTAATAGAGCCTAGACATTATGTTCATGGGTGCCCTATAGTCTATGTACGTGTGATCCCTATACAAGTACCTAATCATGCACGATATCTTAATATTTTAGGGTCACCCCTCTTTATTCATGGCTCGGAAGGAGGTCGCGGGTAGTTAACTACGTTATAGTGATAAGCGCTTTCCTTTCCGTTAGGGTATGACTTGAAATACTCCCTAACTTCCTCTTCCTCACTACCCTCCATAATTTCCAATACCTTATAATCCCCTTCTCCTATTTCATCCTCCGAATCATCGCTTGTGGTTGAATCACTATCTAAAGTACTATTAGATTCCTTAAGGGCTTTCTCAAGTGCACTTTCAATTATCCTATTCAATTTCTTAAGCTCTCCAATTTCACTAACAATACGAGCTCGAAGTTGGATGGCAAAAGTTGGATCAAGTGGTGGGTATTTGTTTGATGGGGAATTGTTGTTTGGTGGGTTATCACCTTCCATGATGAAAAGTGATGGGATTTACGAACAAAGTCACGAAGAAGGGGGATAGACTACAACTAGGCTAAAAATAAGAAAAAAAATCTTACTTGATAGGAATCAAGCAAGGGAACCTAATCGAAATAGAAATCTAACTAGCTATTCTAATCCCCGGCAGTGGCGCCAAAAACTTGATGCGCGTACAAGGCGCGTTCGGGGTCAAAGGAACTTCCTTCTCGTCGAGCAAGTTTTTCAACACCCTAGGCAGTGAACCTAATTGTTATAGTGTAGTATTGGGTAAGCCTCGGGTATTGATATCATTCTCTAGGGGAATAGGAATGCTATTAAGAAGTGTACTACACTAAGGTTGAGGTTGAGGAAGATTATTTTTTATCTTTTTATATTTTTTTAGAAAGCTAAGGGTAAAATCTCGGGGTTTAGATTTGGGGGGTGGTACTTCTACCGATTACTTCTACTATCTAATTATCTAAACTATGGGTATTTTTATGTCTATTGATGTGTGCTCGTATGATGACTAAAAATGTGTCTACCTAGATACTATTACTCCATAGTTATCTTTTATTGGTGGTTGAATTGTCACGTCCTTATTCTTAACGCGTTGTGTTTTCTAAGGTCGTAGGGTGTGCCTTTTTCCCTAACTCTTTAAGACTACCTTAAGGTTATTGCTTAAGAAATCCTCTAGATTAATCATAAACTAACTTTAAAGTTATCTTTGGATGTTTAGACTACAAAATTCACTAAGTGATTCATAAACTAAGGTTCACAAAGATTACTCAAGCATTTAAACACAACGATGGTCTAATTGCACTCCTAAGCCAATTACAATTAAGATAAGAGACAACCAATCAATAATTAATAACTAGGTTTCATAGATCTAAGTAAACACACAAGAAATTTAGCCGGACATGTTAAACACGCAAGCATACACACATTCAATGGAAGACATAATGAAATCAATGAAGAAAAACACTTATCTTGATGTAAAATAAAGTTTGAGAACCCTAAGATACTGTTCAAGTCGGACTAGAAATGTTTAGGGTTTTTACTCCACAAGTCTACCTCTTAAAATTATGAAAATTCGATTTCAATATATAATTTTACACTTGCGACGGAGTCGTCTTATAGGTGGGACGCCGTCAGATCGCCGTCATTAAGGTTTTCGTCTTGGCCAAGTAATCATTGGGACGGCGTCACGTTGTGGTTGTGACACCATCAGGCTTCAGCAGGGACGTTGTCTGATTTTGGATCTAGGCCGTCTGAGATGAAAAGTCTTAGTGACGCCCTTCCTCTTCAAAGCCTGATTCCGTCATGTGTATTTTAGCAAAACATCTATTTATCCCTCAGAGATTTTAATTTGTATAAAGAGACGGCTTCGCCCTTTAGTTGGGACGCCGTCAGGTGCAATTTTAGCAGCTTGAGTGTCTTCGATCTTGACTTTGCCATTTTCTTCATATATTCACTCTTTTTCGTCCAAATATACATCATTCCAGCATTTTGCTTCCAAGAGACCTAAAAAGTGAAAAGGAATGAAATTAAGCAGTAACAGATATAAAAGTGGGCAATTAAGGGATTAAATGACCCTTTAAAAATGTACGTCTTAAATCCATATCATATACTCATGTTTAAGCAAGAAAGCCTTCAATATATCATACCAAGCTTTAGGGGCTTGTTTGAGGCCATATAATTCTTTCTTGAGCTTATAAACATGATTCAATTTTTCTAAATCAACGAATCTCGGAGGTTGTGCAACATATACCTCCACGTTGATGAAACCATTTAGGAATGCAATTTTCACATCCATTATATAGCTTAAAATCTAAGGCGCAAGAATAGGCAAGGAGTATCCTAATAGACTCTAATCTAGCAACGGGTGCATAAGTTTCATCGTAGTCTATTCCTTCTTGTTGGTTATAGGCTTGTGCTACTAACCTAACCTTATTCCTAGATACGAAGCCATTTTCGTCGAGTTTATTCCTAAACACCCATTTAGTTCCTATGATGATTTGGTTCCTAGGTGGAGGTACTAAAACCCAAACTTGATTTGCGGTGAATTGATTTAATTCTTCTAGCATAGCAACTACCCAACTATCATCCTTCACTGCTTCACCAATGTTCTTAGATTCTACGGTAGATATAAAACAAAAGAAATTACTTTTTTTTGTGCTTGTGACCTAAGGGTTCGTTGGTTTAGGTTGACTATGACATTTTCTATTGGATGATCTTTGGATTGCTTGATGTTGACTATTTCATCAACTTCGACTATTTCATCCTTAATGTCAATTTCTAAGGTTTTCTTGCCATTAACCTTAATGGCTTCTTTCTCATCTAAGTCATCATCTACCAAGGGTGATGATTTAGTTGGGGGAGGACTCTCATTGAATGTCACGTTGAGTGATTCTTCGACTTTCATTTTTCCTTATTAAGGACAACATAAGCTTTACTATTTTGTGAGTAGCATAGGAAAACACCTTCGTAAGACTTTGGGTCAAACTTGGTGAGGTAGTCTTTTGTGTTTAAAATGAAGCATTTGCTTCCAAACACTCTAAAGTAATCTATAGTAGGTTTTCTACCTTTCAAGATTTTGTATGGAGCTTTTCCTAGGATTGGTCTTATCAAAATCCTATTGAGTATGTACGTTGAGATGTTGATTTTGGACTTTCTTACTAAAGATTTTGAATTCTTCGAAAGCTTGTGTCCTATTCTTAAGAAACCTAGTCCAAGTATATCTAGAGTAATCGTCTACGATTACTAAGGTGTAGAGATTTCCTTCGTAACTCTGTACGGCAGATGGACCGAAAAGATCCATGTGAAGGAGTTCTAGGCATCTAGAGGTCGAAACTAAGTTCTTAGCTTTGTGACTAGAGTGAACTTGTTTTTCAACTTTACAAGTGTTACAGAAGTGTTGAAAAAACTTAAGATTAGGTAAGTTCCTAACTAGATCCTTATATGCTAAGGATTGTAATAGGCACATATTGGCGTGACCTAATCTCCTATGCCATAGTGTGGAATAATCATCTATCATTTCTAGGCATATCTTATTCCCATGCTTATTCTCCATTTTCATAATGAATAAGCCATTTTTCCTAACTCCTTTACCTATGGTCTTGCCATCCTTAATAGTTTCACTACCCTCTTCGAGGAATACTACTCTACGCTTATTGTCAACCATTTGACTAATGCTCAGCAAGTTAAATCCTAAATTATCTACATGCTCAACATTTCTAATAATGAAGGAGTTATGAGAGATCGTACATTTGTCTATGATGTTGCCTTTAAGATTACTATCAAATGTGACGTTACCTCCGTTGTATGCCTTGTATGATGAGAATAGACTTCGGTTTCCCATCATATGATTAGTGCATCCACTATCCTTGACCCATTCGTCGGGCTCCAAGTCGATTCCTAGGCATATCTATTTAATTAAGACAACAACTCAAGCGTTTGCTCCCCAATATCTCATGGGTCCAAGATTATTAGTGTTGAACATTCCAAACATCTGGTTAGGATGTTGAAAGGGTGGACATATGTCCCAAGGCATATAACCACGTTGTTGGAAGTTGTTCCAAGTTACGGGGATAGTTATTTGGATAACTTTGCCTTCTAATGTTACCTCTAAGTTGTGGTGCGTTAGACCTTGGTTTACAATTAATTATTCTCCTAGGTGGTGTAGTTTTTCATCTAGTGTCGAGTTTTACATAACCAAGTCCAGGAGTAGACAATGGTTTGTAAAAGGTCTTAACTACCTTTTTACTAGCAATTGGCACCCTGGTATTATTAATTACTACATGACTTGGTTTAGGACTCAAACTATTTTTCAAAATTGAAGCTGACTCAACCTTTTAAGCATACGGTACCACGGTACAACAGAATTTAGAGGTGTCGTATGTAACTTTAACGATGTCGTCCACTAATTTGACAGAATATATGGGTTTGATAAGTTTTACTTGTTTTGTTCCACTTGTCGAAGCTTTATTAGGATCAAAATCTAAGCACATTCTGGGATGTTCACTATATTTAATGTTGTCTAACATATTGTTAAGAGCTTTTGTTCCTTTTTCAAATTTAGAAATT
Source organism: Chrysanthemum seticuspe (assembly GCA_019973895.1). NCBI lineage: Eukaryota > Viridiplantae > Streptophyta > Magnoliopsida > Asterales > Asteraceae > Chrysanthemum > Chrysanthemum seticuspe. The sequence continues at coordinate 293,613,888 of BPTQ01000007.1, forward strand.
TTAAGAACATTTTACCTAAGTTCTTCATTTTTTATTTGAAGATTTTGACATGACGTATATCCGACGTCGACCTCATTATTTTTCTCAAGTTTGTTAACTCTTTTTTTAGTTGTAAAACTTGAATTTCTAGACTAATAATTCTTATTTTTAGTATCTTGTTTATAGATGTGATTTTAGAGGTTACTTCACATAACTTGTTATAATCATCCATTAGCGAGTTATCATCTATTGAAGAATTATCATCACTATAGTATGAAGAATCAGAATGTACCTCATTTTTGGAGTGTGATCCATGACACATGTTTCGTCGTTGGGCTTTTTCTCTTCCTCTTCACCGCTATCACTCTAAGAACCTTGATGCGCGCGGAAGGCGCGTTCGGGGTCAAAGGAAACTTCCTTTTATTCGAGAAAGTTTTTCAACCTCCTAGGCAGTGAATCTAATCATTATAGTGTAGTATGGGGTAAGCCTCGGGGATTGATATCGTTCTCTAGGGGAATAGGAATGCTAGTAAGAAATGTATGACGAGAAGGTGGGGTTGAGGATGATTCTTTTTTATCTTTTTATGGTTTTTTAGAAAGCTAAGGTAAAATCTCGGGGTAATTGGTTTGGGGGTGGTACTTCTACCGATTACTTTTACTTATCTAATTATCTAATTACTACGGGTAGCTTATGTCTAATTGAGATGTGCTCGCATGATGATTAAAGATGTGTTCACCTAGATACTATTACTCCCTAGTTATCTTTTATTGGTCAGTTGAGTTGTGACGTCCTTTATCTTAACGCATTGTATTCCTAAAGGTCGTAGGGTATGTGTAGTCCTCTAACACCCTGAAATTTGGGTCCAGCGAAAGCGTACGAACCTTTGGGTGCTACAATCTTGGTATCACAACATAAGGTACAAAGAATGGTTTTTATCCCATTTATTTATAATAAGATTCATTAATTGAAAACCATAAATTTACATTAATGAAAGTAGTGCGGATATATGCCCAAAAGATAATTAAAGCGGTCCCGTTTATTCATTAGAGTCGCCTATGACCATGCCACTTGCCCAACGTCTTCCAATAGTGAGCTATCGCTTTAAACCTGAGAACACATGCTTAAAAGGTCAGCTTACGCTGGTGAGTTCATAGAGTTTAGTTACAAAATTAGTAGTGGACCTGATAGAGTTAATTGCTAAGTGCGACTAAGGCAGATATATAATGTACACATTCCAACCAACAATCAATCCAATAAATAAGCAATCCGACTAAGCGACACTAGCCAGGCACCAAGTTATAGCAAAGCTAACAACAATGCTACCCTGGTCTAGGTCGGATATACTTAGCTAGGCACCGCATTATAGCATAGGAATGCTACCTTATGCTAAGTCAACGACTGTCGCACTTATAGCCTATCATAGTCGACATATTAGCAATTCAATAGAGTAGTGGCAGGTCCAAAAATAGTTTGCAATCACATAAACACGTAAAACATTCAATCACCAAATCAATAAACCAAACATCAATCATTCACAAATCATATTCACGTTTCCAGTTATAGTTGATTAAAAGCAGCATGTATTCTCCCCCAAAATAGTTATGAAAATATTTGAAAAGAGGGGCTATGAAACTCACCTTAGAAACAGCAATGCACTATTCACTATTGACACGACTGGCATCTAAAGGTAATCTCCATGGCATCCAGAATAAAGTACGACAAGTACAATAGAATAGAAGTGACGCAACCTAATGCGTATACGATAATATCAAAATACAGCTCATATGATAAAGAAGTTGATAAAAGAATTGTGTCGTAGTTTTTGTGGATCATTCATGTCGTTACTTTCAAAAGTCTATTATCGTTTCCAAAATTTTATAGTTAATATCTCAAAAGTTTAGTTTTAACGTTTCGTGTGGTGGTAAGGAAACATAGACGCGACGCATAACTCACGCGAAAGAGGAGAAGACATCGACATAATTGAGACATACAGACCATAACTTACGCCAAAAAGGAAAGAATTGACAAAGTCAAGAAATACTAAAAATACTCAAGCTAGTCAAAGACTAGGAAATGACGACAACTATTTATGTAATATAAGTCGATTAACTTTCGGTAGTTTCCCCATAATCCGGAACGTACATGTTAACAATAAAAGATAAGTTTCCATTTATCGCTAAATCAATAAAGGTTTCTCAGTCGTTATTCGTAATTATTCAAGTTTATATGAAAGTACTTCATATAAAGTATATTAAGTAGTGTTCTATAAATGACACGTTTGTTTATCCAACGTTCCCAAAACATTATGTCTCTAATAAGTTATCGTATCAAAAATAATATTTCTCGACAAGTTTATAAAGATTAACTCGTGTTTATAAAACATAAGTTACCATCTTTAAATAGGAGTTTATGATTAAATAAAATCATATTATCCACAGTATATAACTCGTTGTCTCATTACTAGTTAAAATGCGAAATAGGAGTTTATGATTAAATAAAATCATATTATCCACAGTATATAACTCGTTGTCTCATTACTAGTTATAATACCAAAATGTTTACTAAAGTACAACTTATTAATTAATATAACTTGTTATCAATAGTTTTTCCAAGTTTATAAAACGTAGTCGATTCTTATAACGTATACGTAATATATGATATTAGTTATTAATAACATATCAGATTGCTAAATGTATATCACGTCATATTATAAATAACTTGTCCATTATTCGCCAAAGTCTAATATCGTTTATCCGCTAGTTTTATTCCAATATTTTTGTGAAATTAATTTGCTACGTTATCGAGTCGTTAAGTATGTATGTATATATATATATATATATATATATATATATATATATATATATATATATATATATATATATATATATATATGTATGTATATTACAAGTTTATCCGTTTGACATATAGCTTTTAACATTTCCATATCAGTAACCGTTAATTCACTTCATCAACCATTTACGTCTTATACAGTATTATCGTGTCTTATCTACATTGAACCCGTAAGTAGTTGACCTATACCATAATTAAGTGACATGTTGAGACTTAAACAAGTCCTCAAATAATGAATAAACACTTCATTTATAAACTTAACTATTTACACCAATATGTATAAACAAGTTTTCATACAAGTAACTATTTATCTTTTACTTAATTATACCAATCTGTATCAACTTGACCAAGCCATGGTTCACACCCGACTCGATTGACTCATTCCACTAGGCTGACCCAACTCTCGACTCGACCAACCTAACAGTTTTCAAAATAATCAAACACGAAAATTATGCAAATCTGAATCTCGACAAGTTTATACCAGACCTCTAGGCCAACCCAAGAACCAAGTTAACAAACAACCCAACGAGTTGACCCGACTCACTGAGTTGACTCGGCTGAGTCGAGTCGGTTAAGCCACAAACAAGCACGACCTACAGTTTCTTACCACACGAATTGATCTCAAAAGATTGTTAAATTTATTCTTTACTGTACAATCATTTCCCAAACGTTTTCTGATTCAAAATGATTTTTATACCAAGTTTTATACCACGATACATAACACGATAAAACATATGTATATATATACGATTGATAGAAATAACAAAATAGGAGATGGGTCGTGGGGTTTACCAAGAAGAATGAGGAGAAAACGAGGGTTGTGGTGTCATTTACGAGTACCACTCATGACCCAGCCACTCAAGAGACCCATAAAAACGTTTCATGTTAGAAACCCTAAAGATCCGAAACTAGGGTTCAAGATCTAGGGCGCGTATGGGAGATTTAACGCGCGTGTGGTATGAAAATAGAACCACGAGGTCTTAATCTATCATCTGGGATGGGCGGTGTATGATGGTGGTGGCCGACGGTGGCGCGTGGCGGCGGTTTCCGACGATGGTGGCCGAAAAATGAAGGTGGCCGGATTATTGCTAGAGAGAAAGAGAAGTTGTGTGTTTTTATTAGAGAGAGAAATTTGGTGGAAGAAAATGAGGGGAGTGTGAGGGGTGTGGGTATATATACTCCCACGAGGGACTAGACATGTACTATTGAAACTTTAAGGGTGGTTGCGTAAATTATCCCAAGGACCATACATGTAACTTTGCAAAACTTTTGATATCTTAGATTCGGGACTCATTTGGGTTAGCCAACGATTGATTTGTGACCCGGGAATCACGCCAACGCTCTTAGAATATTATTTCCAATAAAAACGACTATAAATTCGATTCATATCTCAAATTAATTAAAACGGTCGCTCTAATTGACATTTCTCCAATTGCGACGCATCGAGGATTTTACGGGTTGTCACAGCCTCACCTCCTTAAAAAGAATCGCGTCCTCGCGATTCAGCTCAAGTTACTCGTTGAGGTTTAAAAGAGGCTAGTGCATAAGCACGAGGATTTATCTTCACATTACCTACGTGAATCCAGGATCTTACTGCGAGTTTTTACGAACTTTGAAGATAGGGATGCGACTTTACTAAATTTAGTCGATTTCATGTTCTATGGTTTCGATAGGTCAACATAGTTTAAACGTTCGAAGGTTAGGATTTCCCAGAGGGATAAGGATTGCCTCACTTGCGAGTTATCTCTTCCTATTACGTACGGAATGTCGGGAACACCGATGATTCTCAACGGTAGCTCAAGGCTCGGAGCTACTAGTCTATCTTCAACAAGAATTTTGAAAAGATTGATATAACGAAGACTAAGCTTCCGCGTTTACCAAACGCTTCACACATTTTCATGGTGAATCTCCAAGCTTAAGCTAGGTCACTTTTGGGGATTCAAGAGATTTATGTTGTCTATGTCTCCTAACGGTTTGCAAGTAGCTGCATGACCATCTTGCCTTCGGACGGTCTCCTTGGTAGTTTTATGAATAAGTTTGAGGTCGGTAAGTTGGGTATTAATTTCCATTTCTACCCAACAATCAGGATCGACACTCATGACCATAGAGGGTCTCCTATGGTAACTTCAAAGCACTAAAGTGTTCAGTACGGTTATTGGAGAATTTGACCAATGGAAGGTGTCTATCCCAACCATTGCCAAACTTGCTAGGCATGCGATGTGTTCCACTAATGTCCGAACAATTTCCTTACTTTAGCCATCAGTCTGGAGATGATACACTGTAAGCATATCCAGATTTGTTCTCTCGGCTCTAGGAAGTGATATACGAAGTATGGGTGTGTGGCAGTTGCCACGTTCCGAAAGGATGGAAATCAGCACTTCCTAATGCACACGGTTTCCTTTACGTGTGGGGAAGTCTATTTGCGTAACTCAGGTTTTCCGATCGCACTTCCTCCTTAAAGAGTATCGGAGGGAGTTGAAAGTTAAGAAAGAAGGTTCAACTGTGTTCTAACAGATAAATCTCAAACAGAGTAGGCGGATCAAGGGGAGCTTCCCTTTCCGATTGAAGTTCTATTATGGAAAGAAGGTAAGGAGCTAGAGCTCAGAAGTGAGGACCAGCTCATAGGAGCAAAGTCATCTACCAGAGGGAGAGGGATGAGCACACTCTCACCTCCTTAAAAGAAGATAGAGGGATTCTCTAGTATTGGTATAACTATATGAGGAGAGGTGAGCAAGGTCGTCTATACTTTCCATTTTACTGATTAGCGGGAGGTGAGTAGGTTGGGTAGGACTACCAACAACCACTCAGGTAACGGTGTGAAATCTACTTTCAAGGTTTCATCTATGGTGCAACTTATCGTTCGGCGGGAGGACAGAAAGGATAGCAGGTGTTTCTTGAAGAACGATAGTACAATTAGGTGATTGTCCCAAGGAACGCGGTTTATGTTACTCCTTAGGATTTCAAGATTTCCGTTAGGCACGGAATCTCTACTGGACGAGTAGTCTAGGAAGTTCACAGTACGACTCTGTTAGAAAGTGTTGATTGCTACTAGCAACCAGTCGGTTAACTTAGCATGATATCTAGTTTGGAGGCGGAGAGTATGACTCCTGAAGAGAGCATTTATTACTAACCGCAGAAGGGTTCAATATTCAAATTCAGGATCATAATTTCTGAAAGAGGTTCGATTATCGATCGGTATCAAATCAATTTCCTTAACACGAGTAAATGTCAACGGCTCTAAGTTCGCATCGATGGAGTGTGAGGTACGACACTGATAGGAAAACACATGTAATACCACAACCGGTGGTATGACTTCAGCAGACTATTGTTGATAAAATAAAGTCGAGAGTTCAACGTTGCTTAGAGCAACATTGACGGAACAATGTCTACAGGATAACCTCGGTGAACAACTTCACTAAAATACGTTGCTAGAACGTTATCGACAGGGGTACCTAACTAGAGGATAAGGTACAACACCAACAGTACGTAAGGTACAACCTTAACTGTAAGTTGTTGACGAAGCAATGTCGAGAAGACATTATCATTCTAGAGAGGTGAACAATTTCAACTGGGTGACGTCATTTGAATCAACATCGAGTGAATGGTAAGGTTTCAAAAGTCTAACCAATAGCCGATTCGAGACGAGGCTCGAGGTAGAAGTGTAGGTAACAGGATTACCAATGACACGCGGCAAAATGATAATTCCGACGAGGTTACTAACGAAACGACGAGGAATGATAATTCCAACAAGCTTACTATCGAAATGAGGCCGAATGTCGATCCAAGGCCAAATGATGACTCGAAGTCAAATGATGAGTTAACAGCTCAGAACAAGGTCTAAAATCACAAAATCCAACAATCCCCAAAAACCAAAATCAAAACCGAATCCAAAATAGTCTAGACCAAATCCAAAAGTAGCCCAAAATGATTCCAAACGCTTTACTGAGATCGACGAGGCTTATGAAGATAAGCAACTCGGATGTGAACAGTGCCAATCGGGTCTAACCCGACTTAAGGCGAACTACGTGTTAGGAATTAGAAAATTCCATAGTGAAGAGTCGGTCACCCCTAATATTAACTAGCATACGTTAGCTCGTAGACATATCGTTATTTACGTTATTTAGTAGTTTATTAGTTAGTTTGTAGCGTAGAATAGTATAGTGCAACACCGTGGAGGAAGGATGGGTCTTTACCCACTGTATACCTGATCCACAGGCCGATAGGAGGTCGTTAAGTCTGTAACTATAAATACCCCTTCCATCCATGGAAGGGGTGGTGCTTCTTCTCATTCAATCTAATATTTCCTTTGAGTAAACCTCTAGCAAGAACACCCTCTCTCTCTACTTTCTCTCTCTAAAATGGAAAACATGTATTTTGATCATCCAAGACCACCCTAATCATCAACACAATAAAAATAACGATCCTACAATTGGTATCAGAGCACTAATTATTCAGATTCAATCCCCAATTAGACTTGCTCACATTATTCAGCATGTTGATTCTCACAAAGACTTCAAGCGATCTTCTCAACAAATTTCAAGTATTTGGGCATTCAAAGAGTTGCTGATTCTGAAGTATCAAAACCAGAAAGAGGGAAGGAGTCAAGCATCTAAACGCGAGTAAAATTGATGTACTTAATACTTCTAAGAAATTGAAGATATCCCGGGAAGACAAATGTTATTACCGCAGAGAAACTCATGGTTTGACTCAGGGCGAGTAAACTTGATGAACTTAATTCTTCTAAGTGATTGAAGATATCCCGGGAAAACAAATGTCATGACCGCAGAGAAACTCAAGGTTTTACTCATCAAGGCGTTTAGCGTTAGTATTTCAACTACGTGGGGGAAGTGATGTTAGAGAAAGTCTCTGATGATAAAAGAGGTACACTAGTGTGTGGTGATTTCGATGGTATCGCAATGATCAGGGGAGAGAGTGTGTATACATTGGGGGCGCTCAGCTGTTTCACTTGAGGGCTTAATCAGTGATTCAGAGATATAATCACTTATTCCGGTGTTGACATCTGCAGAGATTGTCACCCGCAGAGATAATCAGTGACTTGGCCTGCTTCTCCAATGTTATCAGTTATTCCTTCCTTGGGTATTGGTATACTTCGGATACTTGAGCTTCATACACGATCATTAGGGAAGAAAAATGTGAACATGGGGAGGTGTTTTCATTCCCCTCATGATGTGTATTCGGGAGAGCTCTTGGGTATTGGTGTACTTCGGGTTCTTGAGCTTCATACACGATCATCTGGAAAGAAAAATGTGAACATGGGAAGGTGTTTTCATTCCCCTCATGATGTGTATTTGGGAGAGTTCGTGAGCATTATACAAAGAGACTGACTGCATCAATTCAACTACGTGGGGGAAGTGGTCTCTTGACACCTTTTTGGAATGGATCGCTTCAGACTTCAGTGGAAAGGAAATTTGAGAAGATTATTTAAAAGTGGGATGATACGTTGCTGTTCTTCTATTGGATGATATAACCCCGAATGGAGAATCTCGATTATCGGTCTTAAAAGGAGCAGAGGGATTTATGATAATGGTGTGCCTCTCTGTGCACCAGGCTAAGGAAAGCTTGAAATAGAGCTTCGAATCTGCTCATCTAATGGATTTTTGGTTTGGGGGGAAGCTGCCAAAGTCTCTCTTTCTCAAAGGCTCATGTTCCTTCTTCTATACTGGAGCCTCGATTTGCTTTGGTGGTGAATGTTTAAGAGATGATGACTTATATCTTCTACAACGGGGCTGCTTGATATCCTCATCTCGGTACTCGTATCATCATCTTCTTATACTATATCATCTACTCTATCCTTGTATATATTTATCAGAAAACAAAATACAAAAATATAAAACCAACAAAAAGAAAATAGAAAAATATAAAACTATCAAAAGAAAATAGAAAAATATAAAACCTTCAAAAACCCATAAAAATCAGAAAATTTCAAAAATACCAAAAATATGTTTTCCAAGACATGTCTTCTGGTATCGATAACATCTACGGTCTTAGAATTGTCATTCAATAATGGCACGGGACCATAGATGAAGTTCGAGCAGGAGGTGTAAATATTCTTTTTCAAGACATGTCACAAATCAGATGGCTTACAGTTATTTCAGACTGTAACCCGGGCTTCAAAAATGGCTTGCAGTTACTTCTGACTGTAACCCGTGCTTAAACAATGGCTTGCTATTATTTCAGATAGCAACCCGTTCTTTTAAAGGAAGGAAAGTGTTGCGCTAAACCTATTTTCAAAATATTTCGTGCACTTATCCTAATTCATAATGAGGAAAGTATGTCGAAGGACTGCTGTTCCTACACAAATATTTTTCCGTCTAAAATTCTTCAGAAAAATATTTGTTTTAACTTAATGGTGGTAAATGAGCTGCTTAACAATCAGATTCAGAGTGTTTGTTAAATTGAAAACTCAATCAATGACTTCAGCGCTTTTAAACTTTTCATAAAATGAGTCATGGATTGAGGGGGATAATGTTTTTTTCAAATCTACTTCATCTAACGGGCTTTCTCAATTTTCCTAATATGCTTAATTAAAAATGATGTTAACCTATGTTGAAGGACTAGGTGCCTAGGATATGATTGCTAGGATTAGATGAGTAGAGTGTGATGAACACATTATTCCCATACATTTATATGATCTGATTGATATGTTGCATTGACTTTTATTAGTCGATTGTTATTTGGGTGATGTCGACCACCATATATTTGTATGTATGTTCACTAACGTATTCAGGTATATTGGTTATAAGAATGTTCCCGATCCGGATCCCACAATTGAAGATGATTGGATGCCGAAAGGAAAGGGTAACTATATCTTGGGTTGACAAATGAAGAAACGGAGCTTAACTGGACTTCAATGGAGAGTTGGCATGAAATGCAACGTAAGAGGTCTTACTGCATCAGCAGATGGTTTTCTTCAGCAAGTGAAGAAACGGAGCTTAATTGGACCTCAGTTGGCATAAAAAATGCAACGTAAGAAGTCTCACTGCATCAGCAGATGGTTTTCTTCCAAACCCTACAACAACAACAACAACAACAGAAGCTTCTCAACCACCTAACGTATCTTGTGCAGGAAAAGTAGTAAATGATACCATCTTTAAACAATTTTTGAAAATATTGTTTTGAATATGGAAAAATGTTGTTTTGAAAATAAATTGGTCTTAATTTTGAAAATCACCGGACTTCATTTTATCAAAACTTAAGTCACTCAATTATTGACTTCGGTCATCGATTGAGGGGGAGAGTGATTTAAAATAAATTATTTTCAATCAATATTGCTTCATAAAAGTCCGGATTGTACAATATAAGTGGTGATCTAAAGATTTAATGTTATGTCATGGTATAATTTTTTCTTTAGAATCAAGGTCTTTCAAAATGAAATTTTTTTTGTTCTTGTTTGATTGTGAAATTGTTTTGTTTTACTTAAAAGATCTCTTAAAAACTATCATACCTGACACTAACAATCTTTAATGTCTTAAAATGGTCCTTATCTGTCATCTTTCAAAATTGAATCTTGCCACGTCTTTCCCCAAATTTTTCTAAATGATTTAAATCACTTGGGATCCAAAATCTCAAAGGGTTTGATATTTTTGATCGGGGGAGAATTTGTGATTTAATAATGAAATTTGATAAAAGGTGATCATTTTTGATTTAATTGTGCAGGCTGCTCTCTCATATGTGCTAAACGCTTTCGAATCTCGAAGCACATTTTGAGGAGGAGCATAACTATCGAGGTACAAAAGCTTTTTAAAGTTATTTATAAAGTACCTTGATTGAGTTATCAAATGGTTTTCTTAATGGCTTTTGTAATCGTGGATGTGCTTCAAAAGAACTCTTGCCTCTATGTGATAAAATTGATTTTAAATATCCTATGCACATATTGAGGGGGAGAATTTTACCATGAAAATCAAATGGCTTTTTCGTATGAAAATTGTGATCAAAGAAAATATTTCAAAGTCCTCTTGCCTCCTTGTGCTGAAAAATTTCTAAATCATATGCACATGTTGAGGGGGAGGTTTTCTAAATGATCAAAACTATTAAGGTACAAAATGCTTTGATCTCGTATCACAAGTACCTTGATTGTTTTTCCAAATGATTTTTCAATTGGTTTAACTGTACCAAAAGACCGACCAATTTACTTTATGCATGGAGTTATAAGGATGGTTAGGTTAGGTATTTGTTCCCACGATCCGCCAGAATCAGAGGGATCTACCCAGGGACAATCCACTAGATAGTGTAGAGTCCTTAGGTATATTGAAAAAAGGAGAAAAGTGAGGAATGGGAAGAGTGCAGACTGAGACTGAGCTAGTACTGGAATAAACCGAACAAGGTTCTAGTTATGAAGTCTCGGTAAGCACTGAAGGGGTTGAAGAATGAAAAAGAAATGAATGATAAAAGGGTGAAAAGAAATAGCCCTCCACCAATTCAACCTTAGGGCAGAAACCGGGTTCAATTCATATGCTACTGGTGGTTACTAAGGTAACACTGGTATTGAAGACAAGAAGTCATGGACCCAGTGACGCACTGCACTACAACTTCCCAAGCCACTCAAGTTCCTCTCAAAAGGGCTTGTTTCATTCTCACGGGGAACCGACATAATCTATCGACTTTCTCTTAGAGATTGTTGATATTGAAGAAGGAGACCCTCTCCCTAGTCTCCGGCACAGGAACCAAAAATGCACTATTGAGTCTAGAGCCAAGAGATCATCCACAATATCTCATTAGGACACTAAATTAATGATGACTTACTGTTTCACACAATGTGGAAAGTAAGAATATATATTGAGAGTCCTACGCATTATCCTTGTGGTTTTGCCAGAACATCTGAGTGGTATGTAAAAGTATTCACGATTAAGATGGAAATCCTTCTAGAGCCAACATCAAACAAGCTCTTGGTGGGTGACATGTGAGATCTTTTCAAAAGATCAAACCTGTGACAACTGGATAGAAACGATGAGGCGATTCACTCGTGAATCAACCTTGGTCCAGGAATGGATTTGACAAATACTTTTGGACAAACCGTTCGATGTGCAAACCTTCTTTTCTCTAGCACGTCGAATGTGTACTTATGTTTTCAAATTCAAAAAGTATCTCTGATTGAAAAATACTTTTAGAAAAATCGTTCGATGTGCGAATCTCTTCTTTTCGCTAGCACGTCGAATGTGTACTCATTTTCAAATACAAAAAGTATTTTGATTGAAAATTGATCTTTCTCATAAGAACCTCGTCGTATTGCAAAACTCTTTCTTCTAAGCAATACGCGATTGTTTTTCAAATCATTTTTCATCAATCAGTGAATCTCAATTCGCTGGTTCACTCACTCTGTGTTGTCTTCTTTGAGACGTTCCGGTTTGAGAACAGCTAGAACAGCTGTGAAACCCTGTCAAGGAGATTCTTAGGAATCCTACCTGATCATAGGCAGTATTTATACTGATCAACGGGGAACCGTGGGTCATGTACCTCAATTCAACGAAAGTGATCAAAGACACTTTCGTGTGTTTTATTGCTAACTGTTGTTTGCAGGTACATTTGGACGGTTGCAGCTGATCAGAATTGAGCGGTCAATCCAAAGCCGCATGCTCACAGAATCCACACTTAATTGAAGAAATCATGACTGGTGCATAATCTACATAACCTGGTTCTGATATTTCTATACTATGCTTCTGCTACGCTGCTGCAAATATCATGAACCAGTAAAGCTTCCGCTACTCTGATGGAAAGATGTCATGATTCAAAAGTGTGAGCATGTCAGTCCGAAAGTCACAACATCACATGATGGCAACACAATAAAGGGTAATCCAGAGATTTACTGTGGCTGATGATCTCATAGAAAGCTCGAAGATCATCAAAGATGTGGATCAGTTCAAAGACCTCCACTGACAGTACAAATCAATGCGGACTTTGAAGTTGCACTACAAAAGCACAAAGATTGTGGAATTGAAGAATTGAAGTCTACGAGCTCAAGAACAAAGTCCAGAATAGAATGCTAGGATTCAAAATGTAAAACATGGGGTAACCTCCCTTAGGGGGAGATTGTTAGGAATTAGAAAATTCCATAGTGAAGAGTCGGTCACCCCTAATATTAACTAGCATAAGTTAGCTCGTAGACATATCGTTATTTACGTTATTTAGTAGTTTATTAGTTAGTTTGTAGCGTAGAATAGTATAGTGCAACACCGTGGAGGAAGGACGGGTCTTTACCCACTGTATACCTGATCCACAGGCCGATATGAGGTCGTTAAGTCTGTAACTATAAATACCCCTTCCATCCATGGAAGGGGTGGTGCTTCTTCTCATTCAATCTAATATTCCCTTTGAGTAAACCTCTAGCAAGAACACCCTCTCTCTCTACTTTCTCTCTCTAAAATGGAAAACATGTATTTTGATCATCCAAGACCACCCGAATCATCAACACAATAAAAATAACGATCCTACACTATGCATGACAGCGTCAAACAGGAATTCCACATCAGCAGAGACGTATAGGGTTGTCAAAATTGTTACAATTTGAGAGGTGTTGCGATGCCAGTGTGTCGTGTGTGAGTGCGGGCTTTCGTGATGTTCGGTGAGTGTGTGTGTGTTCACCTAAAGCTCATCATTCCAAAACCAAACTCTATCCCGGACATAATTCTCTTATAACTACTCCGAGTATCGCAAAATTCACCTCTGAGTCGGACATAGGTGATCAGTCCATGTCCCACTGTCCCTGGCTGAATATAGGTGATCAGTCTATATTCACCCGAGGTTCAATGAATTTTGATATACCCAACTTAGTTATACTAGCACCATGTCCTCTACATCCCAAATCATTCCCAATGCTACTACTAGTACGAGCTCTAAATCACATAAGGAGATTACGCAAGGAATTTACGTAACTCTGTGAAAGGCATAGTGCGTGCGTAAGTATGAGGACATACTTACTAGGTGTGCTTAAGCATGAGAACATGATTTCTGTGCATGCATAAGCATGAGGACATGCCTATGGTGAATTAAGAAAATAGGCAGACTTAAATCGTCTATTAACAGGGCACACATTCGACAAGTGTCCCATCAACCAGTTCATCAAATAAGCCATAAACATCTCATCAATCATCTTATCAATCAATTCGTCTCATGTGTTCTCAATTATCTACATCCTTAAACTAGTCATACGCGAGGCTTCAGCTTGGCAGGCAGGCACGTGGGAGTCATAGGGCTAAGTTTTTGAAAAAGTGGTTATAGTCTAGGTTTTGAAAATACCCAGTTCTCTATAACCTAGGCTCTGATACCAATCTGTAACACCCCGAAATTTGGGTCCAGCGAAAGCGTACGAACCTTTGGGGTGCTACAATCTTGGTATCACAACATAAGGTACAAAGAATGGTTTTTATCCCATTTATTTAGAATAAGATTCATTAATTGAAAACCATAAGTTTACATTAATGAAAGTAGTGCGGAAATAGGACCAAGAGATAATTAAGCGGTCCCGTTTATTCATTAGAGTCGCCTATGACCATGCCCTTTGCCCATCGTCTTCCAATAGTGAGCTATCGCCTTAATCCTGAGAACACATGCTTAAAGGTCAGCTTACGCTAGTGAGTTCATAGAGTTTAGTTACAAAAGTAGTAGTGGACCTGATAGAGTTAATTGCTAAGTGCGACTAAGGAAGACATATACTGTACACATTCCAACCAACAATCAATCCAATCAATAATCAATCCAACTAAGTGATACTAGCCAGGCACCACGTTATAGCAAAGCTTAGAGCAATGCTACCCTGGTCTAGGTCGGATATACTTAGCTATGCACCGCGTTATAGCATAGGAATGCTACCCTAGGCTAAGTCAACGACTGTCGCACTTATAGCCTATCCTAGTCGACATATTAGCAATTCAATAGAGTAGTGGCAGGTCCAAAAATAGTTTGCATTCACATAAACACGTAAAACATTCAATCACCAAATCAATAAACCAAACATCAATCATTCACAAATCATATTCACGTTTCCAGTTATAGTTGATTAAAAGCAGCATGTATACTAACCTAAAATAGTTATGAAAACATTTGAAAAGAGGGGCTATGAAACTCACCTTAGCCACAGCATGCACTATTCACTATTGACACGACTGGCATCTAAAGCTAATCTCCATGGCATCCAGAAGAACGTACGACAAGTACAATAGAATAGAAGTGACGCAAACTAATGCGTATACGATAATATGAAAATACAGCTCATATGATAAAGAAGTTGATAAAAGTATTGTGTCGTAGTTTTCGTGGATCATTCATGTCGTTACTTTCAAAAGTCCATTATCGTTTCTAAAAGTTTATAGTCAATATCTCAAAAGTTTAGTTTTAACGTTTCGTGTGGTGGTAAGGAAACATAGACGCGACGCACAACTCACGCGAAAGAGGAGAAGACGTCGACATAGTTGAGACATACAGACCATAACTTATTCCAAAAAGGAAAGACACTGACAGAGTCAAGAAATACTGAAAAAACTCAAGCTAGTAAAAGACTAGGAAATGATGACAACTATTTATGTAATATAAGTCGATTAACTTTCGGTAGTTTCCCCATAACCCCGAACGTACATGTTAACAATAAAAGATAAGTTTCCATTTATCACTAAATCAATAAAGGTTTCTCAGTCGTTATTCGTAATTATGTAAGTTTATATGAAAGTACTTCATATAAAGTATATTAAGTAGTGTTCTATAAATGACTCGTTTGTTTATCCAACGTTCCCAAAACATTATGTCTCTAATAAGGTATCGTATCAAAAATAATATTTCTCAACAAGTTTATAAAGATTAACTCGTGTTTATAAAACATAAGTTACCATCTTTAAATAGGAGTTTATGATTAAATAAAATCATATTCATCCACAATATATAACTTGTTGTCTCATTACTAGTTAAAATGCGAAAAGGGGATGCTTAGGCATATCGCGAGATAAACATATCAAACTCATTTCCGAGTCTAACATATTATACTCATTTAAACCAAAACGTTTACTAAAGTACAACTTATTAATTAATATAACTTGTTATCAATAGTATTTCCAAGTTTATAAAACGTAGTCGATTCTTATAACGTATATGTAATATATGATATTAGTTATTAATACCATATCAGATTACTAAATGTATATCACGTCATATTATAAATAACTTGTCCATTATTCGCCAGAGTCTAATATCGTTTACCCGCTAGTTTTATTCCAATATTGTCGTGAAATTAATTTGCTACATTATCGAGTCGTTAAGTATGTATATATATATATATATATATATATATATATATATATATATATATATGTATGTATGTATATTACAAGTTTATCCGTTTGACACATAGCTTTTAACATTTCCATATCAGTAACCGTCAATTCACTTCATCAACCATTTACGTCTTATACACTATTATCGTGTCTTATCTACATTGAACCCGTAACTAGTTGACCTATACCATAATTAAGTGACATGTTGAGACTTAAACAAGTCCTCGAATAATGAATAAACACTTCATTTATAAACTTAACTATTTAAACCAATATGTATAAACAAGTTTTCATACAAGTAACTATTTATCTTTTTCTTAATTATACCAATCTGTATCAACTTGACCAAGCCATGGTTCACACCCGACTCGATTGACTCGTTCCACTAGGCTGACCCGACTCTCGACTCGACCAACCCGACAATTTTCAAAATAACCAAACACGAAAACTATGCAAATCTGAATCTCTACAAGTTTATACCAGACCTCTAGGCCAACCCATTAAGAAACAACCCAACGAGTTGACCCGACTCACTGAGTTGACTCGGTTGAGTTGAGTCGGTTAAACCACAAACAAGCACGACCTACAGTTTCTTACCACACGAATTGATCTCAAAACATTGTTTAATTTATTCTTTACCGTTCAATCATTTCCCAAATGTTTTCAGATTCAAAATGATTTTTATACCAAGTTTTATACCACGATGCATAACACAATAAAACATATGTATATATATACGATTGATAGAAATAACAAAATAGGAGATGGGTCGTGGGGTTTACCGAGAAGAAAGAGGAGAAACGAGGGTTGTTGTGTCATTTACGAGTACCACTCGTGACCCAGCCACTCAAGAGACCCATAAAACCGTTTCATGTTAGAAACTCTAAAGATCCAAAACTAGGGTTCAAGATCTAGGGCGCGTATGGGAGATTTAACGCGCGTGTGGTATGAAAATAGAACCACGAGGTCTTGATCTATCATCTGGGATGGGCGGTGTATGATGGTGGTGGCCGAAAGTGGCGCGTGGCGGCAGTTTCCGGCGATGGTGGCCGGAAAATGAAGGTGGCCGGATTATTGCTAGAGAGAGAGAGAAGTTGTGTGTTTTTATTAGAGAGAGAAATTTGGTGGAAGAAAATGAGGGGAGTGTGAGGGGTGTGGGTATATATACTCCCACGAGGGACTAGACATGTATTATTGAAACTTCAAAGGTGGCTGCGTAAATTATCCCAAGGACCATACATGTAACTTTGCAAAACTTTTGATATCTTAGATTCGGGACTCATTTGGGTTACCAACGATTGATTTGTGACTCGGGAATCATGCCAACGCTCTTAGAATATTATTTCCAATAAAAACACTATAAATTCGAGTCGTATCTCAAATTAATTAAAATGGTCGCTCTAATTGACATTTCTCCAATTGCGACGCATCAAGGATTTTACGGGTTGTCACAAGTCACTAGTTCTTTGAGGTTATCTCTCGTATATGACCTACGGAATCGGCAAGCTGTTAGGATTTATAAAATTCTGTAGTTAAAGAGTCAGTCACCTCATGTATATGTATTCGTTAGAAAGCTCGTAGTCATAGTTATTTAGTGTTAGTAAGTAGTTTGTTAAGTAACACCGTGGAGGAAGGACGGGTCTTTACCTATTGTATGCCTGATCCACAGCCCATAGGAGGCGTGTCTTGTAAAAACCTATAAATACCCTTTGCCTAGCAAGGCAAAGGGTTGGAGCTTCTCATAACATCAATTTTCTTTGTCTCTTTAAGTTCCTAAATCTCTTCCACTTTCTCTCTCTAAAACCTCAAAATATTCGACCCATTTTGTGTTATGTAATGTGTTTATGAAAACCAATATGTTACATTTGGTATCAAGAGCCATGGTTTGATCACTCATCTTTCATGTTCTTGGATTTCTAGTGGCTTTCTTAAGGATTTTAGGTTTGAATGAGTTTAGAGTAGTTTGCATCATTTGGATCATTTCTTGTGTTAAAGTTTGAATTTTGATAGTACTTTTGTGTTTAGAATCATTATAAGTGTTTAGGTTTTGGTTTGGAGGGCTTGAATCATCGTGGTTGGGTTGTTTTTGGATTGAAAAGTGGTGTTTTTGAAAACTTCATTTATGCGATTTGAGTCTCGATAAGTAATTCTTCTATGCGATTTGTCATGCTAACTATACGATTTGTCTCTTTATGAACGCTTGTTGAAGCGATTTGTCATATTATTTGAATCGATTTGACTAGTATGCGATTTGTCTATTGAGACAAAACAACAAGAAAGGACAAAGTAGTGGAAGTAGTGGGTGTACTTGTATACTATGCGATTTGTCAGCTTATGCGACTTAAGTGTTATGCGATTTTTCCTCTAAGCGTTTCGTCAACATAAGCGTTTTGACACTTATGTGATTTGTCTATGGTCTGATTTATCCAGGGTGCGATTTGTCTATGGTGCGATTTGTTTGGGTGCGATTTGTCTAGGGTGCGATTTTTCAAGTGTGCGATTTGTATATTGAGACTTGTCGTTTCTTCGTGTTACGTTTTACAGTTTTCTCTTGATTTAGTAAAATCCCATGAAAGAATCTATTTCCCGGTTAAATCAAAGAGTAGTAAAATCTCGTGGAATCTGTAATCATGTCTACAATCACTTCTTCCGTTGCTGATGACGTTCAAGCTGCAGGATCTGATACTCGTCCTCCCATGCTGGATAGAACCGATTATGACTCGTGGGCTCAAAGAATCAGACTGTACTGCTTAGGAAAGGAAAATGGGGTAAACATCCTTAAGTCAATTGATGAAGGACCATATCAAATTGAGACTACCAGAGATATCCTTGAAACTGTTGCTGATGGTTCAGTTATATTAGGATTGGATAGACCAAAGATGTATGATGAGCTTGATGATAAGGAGAAGAAGAGATACAATGCTGACATCAGGGCTTCAAACATTATACTTCAGGGTTTACCTAAGGACATTTATAAGTTGATCAATCACAACACTGAAGCTAAGGCAGTATGGGACAATGTTAAGATGCTTCTCTCTGGTTCTGAATTGACTAAAGAAGACAGGGAGTCTCACCTATATGATGACTTTGAGAACTTTAAAATGAAACCTGGGGAAAGTGTTACTGAATATTATGTGAGATTCCACAAACTTGTGAATGATATGAGGAATATCAAAATGACAATGCCAAATATCCATCTCAATTTAAAGTTTGTGAACAATACAAATCCCGAATGGCACAAATTTGTCACTGCATTCAAGCTAAATAAAGGATTGAGGAACACCAATTACGAGCAATTGTATGCTTATTTGCTCCAAAATGAGAAGTATGCTGCATTTGAACGAATAGTCATGGAAAAGTTTAATACCAGTACTGGTGATGAAAGTTCTTCAAAGGATTCAACTGCATTCTACACTAATATAGGAATAACCACCAAAGCATCACAAGTCACACCTACTGGGGATGGTAATCACAAACTTATTCCAGATCCAAGTTATAAGCTTTCAGATTCATTCATGGAACAATTTGCTCATCAAGTGGCTCTAATGGTTAAGCAAAACCTGAACTTTAACCCACCCACTAACAATCATCTCAGAACTGCTTCTAACCTTCACAATCATGCTACGGTTAAAGATGGAAGGGTTGTTGTGTAAAACGTGCAGGGAAGGTAGAATGGTTATCTTCCACATAATGAGCAAGGAAATGTTGGGGTTGGTGCTGGTTATGGAAATGCTAGTATAGGCGGAGGATATGTGGGTAATCAGAATCGTGGAAGGAACATGGCCCAAGGAAAGCAAGTGCTACAACTGTGGTGGAGAAGGACACACTGCAAGGAACTGCACTCTTCCAAAACGTCCACAAAATGCAGAGTACTTCAGGGACAAAATGCTACTGGTGCAAGCTCAGGATTGTGGAGCTGTGTTGAATGAGGAAGAATTGATATTCCTTGCTGAGGGAAATGCCAAAACTTATGATGCAGATGTGGATGAACAGCCAGTGCAGGGTATAGGTCTGAACAATCCCAATGCATTTCAATTTGCAGACTGTGATGCATTTGACTCAGATGTCGATGATGAACCAACTGCCCAGACCATCTTCATGGCTAGCATTTCACCAATGGTCACTCCAAAGGTCTCTTCCCTACAACAGGCCAGTCCTTCCAAGGAATTGATCATATCAGAGATATTAAAATTATACGATGAGATTGATGGGCAAAATATTCACGACAAATTACAATCAACTGAAGTCATTGAATCAAATATTGAAAATATGGGTAATAGCAATGTTGTCTCATATGATCAATATGTGAAACAAGATGAAAAAGAAATTGTACCAAGTGATGCATCTTCTGCAGTCAATGATGACTATATTTTTGATGAATACACTGCATGTGCTCCTACTGATTCCATAACCTCTGAACTAAATGCCTATAAAGAACAAGTTGCCATATATGAACATCGTGCTAAATTTGAACTGACTACCCATGAGCAGGAGATGGATAACCAAATACGTACAGTTATTCGAAAAAGTAATTTTAGGGAAGAAATGTTAAAACAAGTGTTAAACTCCTTACAAGAAAAGCTCAATAAAACTGTTAAGCAAAAGCAAGAACTGCAAGAAAATGTAAAAGTGCTTAAACAAGAATTTAATGCTAAGGAATCAAAACTTTTAAATGACTTTTCCAACCTAAAAACTTTGAAAAACAAACTTGAAAACAAACTGTACGTACAAGGGAACACCATTCAGACTGCTCACATGATCACTAAGCATAGAGTCTTAAGCGATAAGCATAGTATTCCCCTAGTAGAGGAACCCAATCCCTAGTATGGAAAAATAGCTAGAACTGGTCGAAAGGTAGTCTATGATGGTAATGAGATCCTTAAGCCTAGACAAACACCATCATGTATAGGAAGCATTGAAGAGGATAGAAAATTAGAAGATGCCTCTAGGGAGAAAATGGCAAAGAAGTTAAGTGATCCTTGGTATATAAAGAATAATATAATGCTTAAATCCCATGATTACACTAAAGAAAATTGGATAGCTTTGAATAAGTTTAAACCTCAAACTCAATTAACCCCTGAGCAAGTTTTCCGAAAGAAAGATTTGGATAAACAAAAAATTGATAATCTTATTGAGAAGAATCCTCCTTGTAGGAAAATGCCTCCAGCCACTGTGTATCCCCCAAATACACCTATGCATTTAGTGCCCAAAACTCTTTCTACTCAAAGCAAGACCTTAATCAGCCTATATGTAGTTTATCAATTATTTGTTGATTTTGAGAAAACGTGTAAAAAGAGAATTACACCCACAGGGATTACTGAAGCGGAAAGGGGTTTTGAGCAAACTAAAAAGTGTTATTTAACTGAGGTCATGCCTTTCTTTAAACTACTAAAAGAACAATTTGAGAGTCTTCAAAAGGGCATAGATACAGAGATTAAAGAAATCAAAAAGGTGTTTAATGATATGGAATTTGAGGTCAAAGACTATGAACGTGAGCTTAAAAGTAATGAAATTGAGAGGAAAATCTGCATATCTTAAATGATAACTTGATTTCTAGATGTGTTGCTCATGATATGTTCTACACTATTACAAATTATTCTATTACTGCTTCTCAATTTCATGAATTATCTGTTGCCTTGTAAGTTTCCCATGATCGTGTCATTGAGCTTGAGTCCACAAATTTAAAATTGTATGAGAAAATAGAACAAGATGATCATGATAACTTGGTCAAACATTTTTCTAAATTGGAAGTTGAACATCTTGCTTTGCAATTAAAATATCAACATCTAAAAGAAAATGTTAAAACCTCAAATGTCAAGACATCCTCGGATGCTCCTGAGTTTGATACAGTTTTTGAAATTAGCAAACGTGATGAACAGATTCGAGCTCATTGTAACACGATCAAAAGATTGAAAACCTAAATCTCACAATTAAAGAGTGAAAGAATGATGTGACTGGCTCCCAAATGCCTCCTCCTTTAGATTCTCAGAATTCTCAGAATTTTCATCTTCAAAACATCATTAATGCATTACAACATGAAAATGAATGTTTTCTAGCGGAAAAAGAAAAGGTTAAATTGCATTTCAAATAGTTATATGAATCAAATAAAGTCACTCGTGACAAGAACAATGAAAAGGTAACTTCTTTGCAAAATGAAATTGAGAATCTGAAGAGTCGGGTAAAAGGGAAGATGCCAATCACCAATTGTGAGAATACTGCACCAAAAGTGCCTGCTTGTGCTAAATATGCTATGACTATGAAATACATTCCACCTCATCTTAGGAATAATGAAATTGCACTTCAAACATATTTTTCGTACCTTAAAGATAGTGTAGAATGTCTCCGTGAGATTGTTGAAGAGGATAAGATAGAGAAGCCACTTGATAGTGCGATTAAGGATGCATGCTTATATACCAAACGATCTCAGGAGCTGTTAGAATGCCTAATAACTATATGTCCTAAATTTGGTACCAAGAATGATAGAGTAGTTATGCCTTGCTCTATGCCCAAATTCAAGCAAGTGTCCTTTGATGTGCCTCCTAGTGCTTCATATCCCAGCACCTCTACATCAGGAATTCAGAAAGTAGTGAAACCAGCTAATGTACCCATCGTTCCCTCTACAAAAGTAATCAGTGACACTAAGGCAAGCAGGTCAAAGCCTCCAGGCAATACAAAGCATGATAGGATCTCGCAAGCTAAGAGTGATCAAAGGAAGGAAGTCAAAGACCATCCTAGGAACAATAAGTTTGAGTTTAATAAGACGAATCGTGTGATTCTAGTATTAGCTATAAGCGTACTATAATTAATTCGAATTCTGCTACGATTTGCAAAACATGTAATGAATTTTTGGTTTCTGATACTTATCATGAATATGCTGTGAATGAAGTGAAATATGTTGCTAAGTCTCTAGTCAAAAATGTTAGAATTGCTAAACAGGTTAAGGATGTCCGAAAACCAAGGTGGAAAAAGGTTAAAAAACATTGGAAACCAACAGGAAGAAAATTTTGTAATGTAGGTTATCAATGGAAACCTACTGGTTGTAAAGTCAATATTAATGAATTGTCCCCTAAAATATCTAGATCAATGCCCATTAGGAAATAGATGCCCACAGGTAGAATTATACCTTTGAGAAGTGAACACACTTCAAATAGATCTACTGTCACTACTAGTCCTGCATCTACCTCTAATGATATCATTGATTCTG
Organism: Chrysanthemum seticuspe; assembly: GCA_019973895.1. Taxonomy (NCBI): domain Eukaryota; kingdom Viridiplantae; phylum Streptophyta; class Magnoliopsida; order Asterales; family Asteraceae; genus Chrysanthemum; species Chrysanthemum seticuspe. Next base: position 293,637,199 of record BPTQ01000007.1, read on the forward strand.
CTTCTGATGTGGGTTTTCCAATCTCATTTACTAACCAAATGGAACCCATTCTTGCATGGGGATCCAAATTATCCAGTCATCCATACTTGTCTGTGTTCAACTGCAGGTCGTACAAATCGTTCTGTGGTATTTGGACTCAGGTTGTTCCAAGCATATGACTGGAGATCGCTCGCGGCTCATGAACTTTGTGAGTAAATTCATCGGGACTGTTAGATTCGGGAACGACCACTTTGGGGAAATTATGGGTTACGGAGACTATGTTGTTGGTGGCAGTGTAATTTCCAGGGTCTATTATGTTGAAGGTCTTGGTCATAATTTTTTCTCTCTTGGTCAATTATGTGACTCAGATCTAGAAGTGGCCTTTAGAAAGCATACTTGCTTCGTTAGAGAACTTGATGGTGTTGAACTTTTAAAAGGAACCCGTGGAACCAATCTGTGCACCATCTCTATCGAAGACATGATGAAGTCCTCTCCAATCTGCTTGTTGTCAAAGGCTTCGAAAACAAAGTCATGGTTATAACATCGTCGTCTCAATCATTTGAACTTCGGAACCATAAATGATCTTTCTAGAAAGGAGCTTGTAAGAGGTTTGCCCAGATTGAAATATGAGAAAGATCATCTTTGTTCGGCATGCCAATTGGGAAAAAGCAAGATATACGCCCATAAACTCAAACCTGCAAACTAAATTATGGAAGTTCTTCATACTCTTCATATGGATTTGTGCGGACCCATGAGAGTGCAAACCATAAACGGGAAGAAATATGTGCTAGTCGTGGTTGATGACTATTTTCGGTTCACCTGGTTAAGTTTTTGAGGTCAAAGGATGAAACTCCAGATATCATCATCAAACTTATTAAACAGCTGCAGGTTCGAATTAATAAAACAGTCAGAATTTTCCGAACAGACAATTAAACTGAGTTTATAAACAAAGAACTAAGTCAGTTTTACGAAAGCATTGGAATCAGCCATCAAAGAAGTGTTCCACGTACTCCTCAACAGAATGGTGTAGTTGAAAGACAAAATCGGACTCTTGTCGAAGCTGCAAGGACTATGCTAATTTACTCAAAGGCTCCAATGTTTCTTTGGGCGGAAGCTATTGCCACTGCATGCTACACCTAAAACCGTTCCCTTATTCACACCACTCATGGAAAAACCCCTTACGAACTTGTCGACAACTGTAAACCAGATCTTTCCTTCCTTCGTGTATTTGGTGCTTTATGCTATCCAACGAATGATGGTCAAGATTTAGGTAAGTTAAGAGCTAAGGCGGACATTGGATTTTTTTTTGGTTACGCACCAAACCGGAAGGGTTACCAAATCTATAATAAAAGAACCCGAGATATCATGGAAACTATTCACATCACGTTCGATGAGCTGTCTGAGAAAATGGCTCCTGGACAATCTAGTTCTGGACTCGCATTTCAACATTCTTTAAGTAGTCCCATTAGTTCTTCTCTTGTACAAAATGCCTCACCTACAGTTCCATATGTACCTCCATCGGGTGAAGATTTAAAGAAATTGTTTGATCCAATGTTTGATGAATACTATGAATCTCTTGATAATGCTCATTCTACACCACCAACAATGGCGGCTCCTAATCCAATCATGTTAGGATTTAGAAAATCCATGAGTTAAAGAGTCGGTCACCTCAAGTATATGTATTCGTTAGAAAGCTCGTAGTCGTAGTTATTTTATGTTAATAAGTAGTTTAATAAGTAACACCGTGGAGGACGGACGGGTCTTTACCCACTGTATACCTGATCCACAGCCCGTAGGAGGTGTATTTTGTAAGACACTATAAATACCCTCTACTTCCCAAGGTAGAGGGTTGGAGCTTCAATACCATTTTTCTTTGTTTCACATAGTTCCCAGCTCTCTTCTCTTTCTCTCTCTAAACTCTTTTATACGCCTCTTTGATCTTGGTTGTTATGTGTTTATGAAATCCAATATGTAACAATTGGTAACAAGAGCCATGGTTTGATCACTCATCTTTCATGTTCTTGGTTGTAGTGGATTTCATAAGGTTTTTGGGGTTAAAAGTGTTTAGAAGAGTTTGAATCATTTGGATCATTTCTAGTGTTAAAGTTTGGATTTTGATTGTACTTTTGTGTTTAGAATCATTATATGTGCTTAGGTTTTGAATTAGAAGGCTTGAATCATCGTGGTTGGGTTGTTTTTGGATTGTAAAGTGGTTGTTTTTGAAAGTTGTACTAAGCGAGTTGCGTCTCGTAAAATGTTTCTTCGAAGCGAGTTGGTGTGTTGCTTGAAGCGAGTTGCCACTTCTGCGAGTTGTCTCTTAAGCGAGTTGGTACCTTAAGTGAGTTGTCACTTAAGCGAGTTGGGTTCTAAGCGAGTTGTGTTCTAAGCGAGTTGGTTTTATGCGACTTGGCTATTAAGCGAGTTGTCTCTTTATGCGACTTGTGTTCTATGCGACTTGTCTTTTAAGCGAGTTGTCCACTAAGCGAGTTGATTAAGCGAGTCGACCTCAACGCGAGTTGGTTAAGGTGCGACTTTTCAAGTTCACTACTTGTCTATTGAGACTTGTCACTTCTTCGTGCTACATTTTACGGTTGTTCTTTTGATTTTGTAAAATCCCATGAAAGAATCAATTTCCCGGTTTAATCAAAGAATAGTAAAATCCCGTAGAATCTGTAATCATGTCTAACAACGTACCTACTATCGTCTCTTCTGTTGCTAATGACGTTCAAGCTGCTGGATCCGACACTCGTCCTCCTATGCTAGACAGAACTGATTATGACTCATGGGCTCTACGAATTAGGTTGTACTGTTTGGGAAAGGAAAATGGGGTTAACATTCTCAAATCAATTGATGAATGACCTTATCAGGTTGAGACTACCAGAGACATACTTGAAACTGCTGTGGATGGTTCAGTGATCTTAGGTTTGGACAGACCAAGGACGTATGATGAGCTCAATGAAAAGAAGAAAAAGAGATACGATGTTGATATCAGGGCTTCAAACATTATACTTCAGGGTCTACCAAAAGACATCTACAAGTTAATCAATCACAAAACTGAAGCCAAGGCAGTTTGGGACAATGTTAAGATGCTTCTCTATGGTTCTGAATTGACCAAAGAAGACAGGGAATCTCAATTGTATGATGATTTTGAGAACTTTAAAATGAACCCTGGAGAAAGTGTCACTGAATACTATGTGAGGTTCCACAAACTTGTAAATGATAAGAGGAATATTAAGATGACCATGCCAAATATTCAGCTTAATTCAAAGTTTGTGAACAACATGAATCCCGAATGGCACAAATTTGTCACCTCAGTCAAGCTAACCAAAGGATTAAGGTACACATACTATGAGCAATTGTATGCCTTCCTACTTCAGAATGAGAAGCATGCTATGTTTGAACGAATGATTCTTGAAAAGTTCAAATCGAATCATGGAGATGCAAGCTCATCAAATGACTCAACAGCATTCTACACAAATGTAGGAAGTACTACCAAAGCTTCTCAAGTCATACCAATAGGTAATGGTAAACAATCATGGAACATTGCATCAATCAACTGGCTCTCATGGTTAAGCAAAATATGAACCTCACTCCATATACTAACAATGATATCAGAACCGCATCCAATCTACACAATCATGCTATTATCAGAGATGGTAAGATCATGGTGCAACCAGTGCAAGGAAGACAAAATGAACAAGGAAAGGGTGGAGTAGGTGGAGGGTATGTGGCTAATCAGAATCGTGGAAGGAATGCAAATCAAGGACAAGGAAAGCCAATCAAGTGCTACAACTGTGGTGGTGAAGGACATATTGCAATGAACTGCACATCTCAAAAACGCCCTCAAAATGCAGAGTATTTCAGGGACAAGATGCTGCTGGTGCAAGCTCAGGACAATGGAGCGGTTTTGGATGAAGAAGAGTTGTTGTTTCTTGCTGAGGGAAATGCCAAAACATATGATGCTGATGTGGATGAGCAGTCAATTCAAGAAATAGGTCACAATCATCAAAATGCCTTTCAAGTTGCTGACTGTGATGCATTTGACTCTGATGTCGATGATGAACCTACTTCCCAGACAATCTTCATGGCTAGCATTTCACCAATGGTCTCTCCAAAGGTCTCATCACCACAACAAGCTGGTCTGTCCAAATATTCAATCATTTTAGAGGTATTAAAACTATACGATTAAGTTGATGAGTAAAAGATACATAACAAAGTACAATCACATGAAACTAATGAATCAGATATAGATAATGTGGGTAATAGTAATATTGTCCCATATGATCAATATGTGATACAAAGTGAAAGTGAGATCGTACCAAGTGATGCATCTTCTGCAGTCAATGATGACTATGTTTTTTATGAATACACTGCATGTGCCCCTGATGATTCTGTTATCTCTGAACTGAATGTCTATAAAGAACAAGTTGCCATTTATGAACAACGTGCTAAGTTTGAGTTAACTACCCGTGAGCAGGAAATGGATGACCAAATGCATACAATTATTAGAAAAGGTAATTTTAGGGAAGAAATATTAAAACAAGAGCTAGATTCCTTAAAAGACAAACTAAACAAAACTGTTAAGAAATGTCAAGAACTTCAAGAAAATGTTAAAGTGCTTAAACAGGAATTTAATGCTAAGGAATCAAAACTTTTGACTGCTCTTTCCAACCTAAAAACTTTGAAAAACAAGCTTGAAAATAAGTTGTACGTACAAGGGAATACCATTCAGACTGCTCACATGATCACTAAGCATAGAGTTCTAAGTGACAAACATAGTGTTGCGATAGTTGATGAACCAAATCCCGAGGCTTGTAAGAAAGCTAGAGAAGCTCATAAGGTAATCTATGATGGTAATGAAATTCTTAAGCCTAGACAGAAACCTAGTTGCGCTGAGTGCACTGAGGAAGATTTGCAATTTGAAGAAGTTACTAGAAAGAAATTGGATGAAAAACTTAAGAGTCCCTCATGCATAAAAGAAAACATCACTTTTAAAACACCAAACTATGCTAAGGAAAATTGGATTGCCTTTAACAAGTTTAGACCTCAAACTCAGTTGACCCCTGAACAAGTGTTCTGGAAAAAGAATATGGATAAGCAAAAAGCTGAAGATTTCATCAAACGGAATTCCCCCAATAGGAGAATGCTTCCAGCCACTGTGTATCCCCCCAATACACCCATGCATTTAGTGCCCAGAACTCTTCCTACACAAAGCAAAACCCTAGTCAGCCTTTATGTAGTATATCAATTGTTTGGTGACTTTGAAAAAACGTGTAAAAATATAATCACACCAACTGGGATTACAGAAGGGGAAAGGGGTTTTGAGCAAACAAAAGAATGCTATTTAACTGAAGTCATGCCTTTCTTTAAGCAACTAAAAGGATAATTTGAATCTTTACAAAAAGCCATTGACACTGAAGTGAAAGACATGAAAAATATGTTTAATGAAATGGAAATTGAAGTTAGTGATTATGAGCGAGAGTTAAAATATAATGAGATTGAGAGGAAAAATCTGTATACCTTGAATGAGAATTTGATTTCTGAATGTATTACTCAAGATGTGTTTTACACTGCTACAAATTGTTCTATTAATGCTTCTCAATTTCATGAATTATTTGTTGCTCTGAAAGTCTCCCACGATCGTGTCATTGAGCTTGAAAAAAGAAATTCTAAATTGCATGAGAAAATTGAACAGGATGATCATGATAACTTGGTGAAACATTTTTCTAAATTGGAAGTTGAGCATCTTGCTTTGCAATTAAAATATCAACATCTCAAAGAAAATGTTAAAACCTCAAATATCAAGACATCCTTGGATGCCCCTGAATTTGATGCAGTTTTTGAAATAAGCAAACGTGATGAACAAATTCGAGCTCATTGAAACACGATCAGAAAATTGAGAGCCCAAATCTCACAATTGAAGGGCGAATGAAATAATGTGAATGGCTCCCAAATACCTCCATCTTTAGATTCTCAATGTTCTCAAACTTTTCATCTTCAAAACATAGTTAATGTTTTACAAAAGGAAAATGAGGGTTTTCTAGAAGAGAATGAAAAAGTTAAACGACACTTTAAAGAGTTATATGATTCAATGAAAGTCACTCGTGACAAGAACAACGAAAAAATAACTTCTTTACAAAAAGAAATTGAGAATCTGAAGAGACATGAAAAAGGGAAAATGCCACTTGTTTGTGATGAGAATGTTGTTTCAATGGCATCTGCAGGTTCTAAGTATGCAGTAACAGTAAAATATATTCCTCCTCATCTTAGAAACGATGAACTTGTGTTTCATGATTACCTTTATCATCTTAAGGATAGTCTAGAATGCCTTCGTGAGATTGTAGAAAAAGATCGCATAAATAAACCACTTGATAGTGAAGTTAGGTATGCTTGCTTATATGCCAAACGATCTCAGGAGCTTTTAGAATGTTTAAGAGCAACATGCCCAAGATCCTTTTGTAAGAATGATAAAGTTATTATGCCTTGCTCTATGCCCAGTGTTAAGAAAGTGAACTTTAATGTGCCTTCAAGTAGTTCAGATCCCAGCACTTCTAAACCTGAAATGCAAAAAGTGGCAAAACCAACTAATGTTCCCATTCCCTCTACAGGAGTAAAAAGTGACACCAAAGCAAGCAGGTCAAAGCCTCAAGGCAACACAAAGAATGATAGGACCTTGCAAGCTAGGAATGTTCAGTGGAAGAGATTAGAAGATCACCTTAGGAATAATGAAACTATGTTGAATAAAACAAATCGTGTTGATTCTAGTGTTAGCTCTAAGCATGCTGTAATTAATGCGAATTCTGCTACTTTTGGCAAAACATGTAATGATGATTGCTTGGTTTCTATTACTAATCATGTATGTGGTGTGAATGATGTGATTAATGCTGTTAAATACCCAGTTAAAATTGTTAATGCCAACAAACAAGTTAAGAAGGCTAGAAAGCAAAGGTGGAAGAAGGTTAGAAAACATTGGAAACCCACAGGAAGAAAACTTAGTAATGTAGGTTATCAGTGGATACCTACTGGTCGCAAATTTAATCTTAATGAGTTGTGCCCTAAATTATCTAAGTCAATGCCCATTAGGAAATGGATGCCTACTGGTAGAACTATTCCTTTAAAAAGTGAACATACTTTGAATAGGTCTAATGCGTACACTAGCACTGCATCTATCCCTAATGATTCCATTGTTTCTGCTTCTGATGTGGGTGTTCCAATCACTGTTACTAACCAAGTGGAACCCATTCTTAAATGGGGATCCCAATTATCCAGTTATCCATTCTTGTCTGTGTTCAACTGCAGGTTGTTCAAATCGTTCTGTGGTACTTGGACTCAGGTTGTTCCAAGCATATGACTAGAGACCGCTCACGGCTCATGAACTTCGTGAGTAAGTTCATTGGGACTGTTAGATTCGGGAACGACCATTTTGGTGCAATTATGGGATATGGAGATTATGTTGTTGGTGATAGTGTAATCTCCAGGGTATATTATGTTGAAGGTCTTGGTCATAACTTGTTTTCTGTTGGTCAATTTTGTGATTTCGATCTAGAGGTAGCCTTTAGAAAACATACATGCTTCGTTAGGGAATTAGATGGTGTAGAACTTTTGAAAGGAACACGTGGAACTAACTTGTACACCATATCCATCAAAGACATGATGAAGTCCTCTCCAATTTGCTTACTCTCAAAGGCTTCTAAAACAAAGTCATGGTTATGGCATCGTCATCTCAATCACTTGAACTTCGGCACCATAACTGATCTTTCCAGAAAGGACTTAGTAAGAGGCCTACCCAGACTAAAGTATGAAAAGGATCATCTTTGTTCAGCATGCCAATTGGGAAAAAGCAAGAAGTATGCCAAAAACCCAAACCTACTAATTCAGTTATGGAAGTTTTTCATACTATTCACATGGATTTATGTGGACCCATGAGAGTGCAGACAATTAACGGGAAGAAATATGTATTAGTCGTGGTTGATGACTACTCTCGATTCACTTGGGTGGAACTGAGTTTGTTAATAAAGAACTTAGTGAGTTTTATGAAAGTGCTTGAATCAGTCATCAAAGAAGTGTTCCATGAACTCCTCAATAGAACGGTGTAGTTGAAAGATGAAATCAAACTCTTGTGGAAGCCTCAAGAACAATGCGAATTTACTCAAAGGTTCCAACGTTTCTCTGGGCTGAAGCCATTGCCATGGCATGCTACACCCAAAATCGATCATTAATTCACATAACTCATGGAAAAACTCCATATGAACTTGTCCATAATCGAAAACCTGATCTATCCTTCCTTCATGTGTTTCGAGCTTTGTGTTATCCAACTAATGAGGGTCAAGATTTAGGTAAAATGAAAGCTAAAGTGGACATTGGAGTGTTTGTAGGATATGCTCCAAGTAGAAAAGGATACCGAATCTACAACAAAAGAACCCGAAATATCATGGAAACAATTCACGTTACGTTTGATGAGCTGACCGGGCAAATGGCTCCAGGACGATCCAGTTCTGGACCCGCTTCTCAACTTTCGTTAAGTAGTCCCATTAGTTCCTCTCTTGTACAGAATCCCTCATCTGCAGTTCCATATGTACCACCTTCGGAAGAAGATGTGAAGAAATTGTTTAATCCGATGTTTGATGAATACTTAGAATCTCAATCCATCCATCTCTATGTCGTTATCTCATGAAGCGCCTACTGCAGATCATTCTTCATCATCCTCAAGTCTTCAATCTTCAAGCGTACATAATGGAAATGTTACTGCAGTCACAGATGAAGAAAACCCTTTTGCCACTCCAGAAGATGCACCATTTAAAAACATTTTTGCCCCTGATCCATCATCAGAACAATCTTTATCAGGGGAAAACAACGTTACTACCTCAGTTTTTCAACCACAACCACACGAGCATTTTAGAAAATGGACACACAATCATCCTTTGGATAATATCATAGGGAATCCCTCTCGTCAGGTATCCACCCGTAAACAGCTTGCAACAGATGCCTTATGGTGCTTCTTCAATTCCATACTGTCAAAAGTCGAACCAAAAGATGTCAAAACCGCAATGTCAGAGGACAGTTGGTTCAATACAATGCAGGAATAAATTCATGAGTTTGACTGACTTGATGTTTGGGAATTAGTACCAGCTCCTGAGTATGCTATGATCATTGCTCTCAAATGGATCTTCAGAGTGAAACTTTATGAGCATGGGACGTATTAAAGAACAAGGCAAGACTTGTCGCTAAAGGATATCGCTAAGAGGAGGGTATTGACTTTGAGGAATTATTTGCTCCAGTTGCACGTATTGAGGCAATCAGAATCTTCTTAGCTAATGTTGCTAGTAAGAACATGGTGGTTTACCAAATGGATGTAAAGACTGCCTTCTTAATGGAGATTTGAAATAAATCATGTACGTCAGTCAACCAGAAGGTTTTGTGGATCCAGAACGTCCTACTCATGTCTATCGCTTAAAGAAGGCTCTCTATGGTCTGAAACAAGCTCCAAGGGCGTGGTATGATACTCTGTCAAAGTTCCTCTTATCTACTGGATTCAGCAAAGGAGCAGTGGATCCCACATTGTTCACCAGAAAGTCAGGCAAACACTTAATTCATGTTCAAATCTATGTAGATGATATTATTTTTGCCTCGACCGACCCTACTGAATGTGACCATTTTTTCAAATGAAATGGGCTCCAAATTTCAAATGTCTATGATGGGACAAATGTCATTTTTCTTGGGATTACAAATTTCACAAAGTCCCGAAGGCATTTTTATCAATCAATCTAAATATAATAATGTAATTTTAAAGAAATTTGGATTTGACACTTGTGACACCGTTGACACTCCCATGGTGGAGCGTACCAAACTGGATGAGGGATCATGGTAGATCAAACGAAATATCGTAGTATGATTGGATCCCTGATGTACCTCACATCTAGTAGACCTGATATTCTGTTCGTTGTATGCATGTGTGCTGGATACCAGGCTAAGCCTACCAAAAAGCACCTTGAAGCGGTTAAACGGGTCTTTTGGTATCTCCAAGGTACCATTAACATGGGACTTTGGTATCCGAAGGACACCAACATGTCACTAACAGCATATGCAGATGCAGACCATGCAGGGTGTCAAGATACACGTCGAAGCACATCAGGTGGTGCTCAATTCTTAGGAGAAAAACTTGTGAGCTGGTCTTCTAAGAAACAAATGAGTACGTCGATATCCTCTACAGAGGCTGAATACATCGCCATGTCATCTTGTTGTGCTCAAATCCTATGGATGAGATCCCAACTATCTGACTATGGCTTTGACTTCAACAAAATTCCTCTGTATTGTGATAACAAAAGTGTCATTGCTCTCTCCTGCAACAACGTTCAACATTCGAGAGAAAAGCACATCGACATTCGACATCATTTCATCCGAGAACAAGTAGAAAAAGGTGTAGTAGAACTTTTCTTTGTGAGAATTGAATATCAGCTGGCAAACATCTTCACTAAAGCACTCCCTCGAGAACGTTTTGAGTTTATTCTTCCCCGTCTTGGACTCAAGAGTCTTCAACCTGAGACACTCAAACGTCTTCAAGAGGAAAAAGAAGAGTAAAGGCATCTCTTCATCTATTCTTTGTACATATTTTCGTAAAAACAAAATACAAAATTATAAAATCAACAAAAAGAAAATAAAAAAAATACAAAACTTTCAAAAATCCATAAAAATTTAAAAATTTGAAAAATTTTAATAAAAATAAAATAAACAAATATTGTCATTTTTGTCATGTTCTTTTTATTCGATATCATCTATGGACTTTGTGTTGTCATTCAAAGAGTGACACGGGTCTTTAGATGTAGTTCGAATGTACATGAATTGTTAAAAAAAATAAAAAAAAAAAAAATGATGGCTTACTGTTATTTCAGATAGTAACCCGTGTTTAAATAGAAAGAACAGAGTCATGCTTAATCTAATTTTAAAAATCTCATGCTCTGATTCTAAATACCAAATATTTGTCGGCAAAAAGACAAATATTTCCTTCACAAATATTTTTCCTTCTAAATATTCTTCTGAAAAATATTTATCATCTAATGAAAACAAATTGCTTTAAAAATAACTTGGACCATATTTTTGAAAATCATTGTTAGGATTTAGTAAATCCAGTCATTAAAGTGTCGGTCACCTCAAGTATATGTAATCGTTACAAAGCTCGTAGTCGTAGTCATTTAATGTTAAGTAGTATTTAGTTAAGTAACACCGTGGAGGACGGACGGGTCTTTACCCACTGTATGCCTGATCCACAGCCCGTAGGTGGCGTTTTATGTAAGACTATAAATACCCTCTACCTCCCAAGGTAGAGGGTTGGAGCTCATAATAATACTTTCATTTTCTCTCACTAAGTTCCCAAAACCTCTAACTATTTCTCTCTCTAGAACCCTATTGTATACGCCCCATTTGATCATGATATGATGTGTTTTTGAAATCCAATATGTTACAAATGGTATCAAGAGCCATGGTTTGATCATCTCTTTTACATATCCTTGGATTTCTAGTGGTTTTATATGGTTTTTGGGTTTGAAAAAGTTTAGTGGTTTTTGCATCATTTGGATCATTTCTTGTGTTAAAGTTTGAATTTTGAGTGTACTTTTGTGTTTAGAATCATTGTAAGTTCTTGGGTTTTGATTTGGAAAGCTTGAATCACTGTGGTTGGGCTTGTTTTGGATTGAAAAGTGAGGTTTTGAAGTTTTTCAACCTAGCGACTTGTGTCTCGGAGTGTTTTTCTTCGTAGCGACTTGCTTTAGTAATTTCCAGCGAGTTGTAGTTTAAGTCGTAGCGACTTGATCTTAGCGACTTGTCTACGGAGACAAGCCGACAAACAGTACAAGTTAGTGGAGGTTCCACTACGGCTAGCGACTTGGTTGGGTTAGCGACTTGTTTCTATAATTTCTAGCGACTTGTCCATATTGTTCTTAGCGAGTTGCTACTTAGCGACTTGGAAACTTAGCGAGTTGATTCTTAGCGACTTGGATACTTAGCGAGTTGTTCTTTAGCGACTTGTCTGCTTAGCGATTTGGTGCTTTAGCGACTTGTGTTCAGCGACTTGGTGCTTAGTGACTTGATTCACAGCGACTTGAGGTTTAGCGAGTTGCTACTTAGCGACTTGGTTCAAGGGTTATAGCGACTTGGTTAATATTTGTTTCTAATAAGGTTTTCTCTTGATTTATTAAAATCCCGTGAAAGAATCTATTTCCCGGTTTAATCATAGAGTTATAAAATCTCGTGAAATCTGTAATCATGTCTACCAACTTGCCTACAATCATCTCTACTGTAGCTAAGGACGTTCAAGCAGCTGGTTCAAACACTCGTCCACCAATGCTTGACAGAACTGACTATGACTCATAGGCTCAACGAATTAGGTTGTATTGTCTGGGAAAGGAAAATGGAGTTAACATTCTCAAGTCAATTGATGAAGGACCGTATCAGGTTGAGACAACCAGAGACATACTTGATACTGCTGATGATGGCTCGGTGATATTAGGATTGGACAGACCTAAAATGTATGATGAACTGGCTGATAAAGAGAAGAAGAGATACGATGCAGACATCAGGGCTTCTAACATCATACTTCAGGGTTTACCTAAGGACATTTACAAGCTGATCAATCACAACACTGAAGCTAAGGCAGTTTGGGACAATATCAAGATGCTTCTCTCAGGTTCTGAACTAACCAAGGAAGACAGAGAATCTCAACTGTATGATAAATTTGAGCATTTTAAGATGAAACCAGAAGAAATTGTCTGTGGAAAACTAGAAGGGGGGGGTTAGATAGTTTTACCAATTAAAACTTCCTTTTAAACTATTTAGATCAACTTATGTCAATCTGTTTGGTTGTGTGTGTTGGATGTTGATAAACAAGCATATAAAGATATGTAATGAAAAGATAAGAGTAAGAAGCACAAAACCTCAACGCGAGTATTTATAGTGGTTCGGATACAAGGACACCTTCCTTGCCCTACTACACTCCCCGAGTCACCTACTCGAGATTTTGTAAACACTACACCAATCTCCTTATGGCTAACCACCCTTTTTCCGGTGCTAGGCTAACCACCGGGTTCTTTCACTCCAAGGTGAACCACACCTACACAACGTCGCCTACCCTTTATAAGGTACTAGGCTAAGTACCTAGTTCTTTCACTCTAAGGTGAACTACACCTTCACAACGTCGCCTACCCTTTACTAGGTACTAGGCTAAGCACCTAGTTCCATTGCAATGGAGGAACTACTACCACACTACACCAACGACTAATCCCAAAGGAGATCTACTCCTTTACAACATCATCAAGGATATCAATATGCTTGGATCTAATGCTAGTCTATCTAGTACATCGAAACACACCATATCGAATGTACATCTAAGGCACCTTTCACTAATGCCTTTGACTAGATCTACAAGACACCTTTCACTAATGTCTTGTGTCTTCACTTCTAAGCACCTTTCACTAATGCTTCTAGTCTTGACTTCTAAACACCTTTCACTAATGCTTCTTGTCTTGACTTCTAAGCACTTACCAAAAGTGCTTATGCTATAGACGATGGATACCCTTCACTAATATCATCGTCTTGACACTTGAGACATCTTTCACTAATGTCTTCAACACTACACTTCTTTGAAGAAAGAAAGGAATCATCGACAAGAAGACTTTAATTAGTAGCCTTGATGATGAGGAAGCATGGCAACTCATGGACTTGAGCTTGCTCGACTTCAAAGGTGGTGATCATGCCTTTAAGAGGAACCTAGAAGATCACACAAAAACAAAACTACAAACATAGATCTCTTAGATCTGAGGTTAGTGAGTTTTTAACTCAGGGATAAAGTGTGTTAGAAAGGGGTGAGAAACAATGAAGAAATGGCTCACTATTTATTGAAGAAAAGCTCTAATGTTCCCCGGATCCCTTCCACAAGGGATCCGTCTAGCGTTAAGCTAGGGATCCGTGGGACGCTCCCTTTTACCCATGGGTATTTTGGTTATGGGTCATGGGTCATGGGTTGAACCATGGATCTTTAGCTAGATACAATATATCTTTGAGTGCAATGCACTTGGTCACTTGGGTTATGGGTTGATCCATGGGTTATGGATATTATCCATGTATGATATAAGCATGATGTCATGCAATGGGTTATGGGTCAAGCTCCATAGGTTATGGGCTTTGGGTTGTACCCAACTACATTCAATGTATTTGCCTAATGGGTTATGATACTTAAGTTTCTACCCATTTATATTACCCAATATACTACATACTAGTTATGTGTATATTATACCCAAATATGTAAACACTAGTTGTTGTACATATGTATTACTAAGTCATAAAATCACTTATACTTGTTTTAGTGTTTTATGTGAAAATGTGAATATGTTAGAAACTATTAGTTCAAACCATTTACGTATTTTATTTGTTTCGTTAACATGATTTTACGTTTGTTATCGACAAAACATTAGAAGATCGTAAAATATAAATAAACGTTTTTACGGCTTATTTGTATTAGCAGTGTCTATGAATATTACGTGAGATTCCACAAGCTTGTGAATGATATGAGGAATATCAAAATGACCATGCCAAATATTCAGCTGAACTCAAAGTTTGTAAACAACATGAATCTCGAATGGCACAAATTTGTCACCTCTGTAAAGCTAACCAAAAGATTGAAGAACACCAGCTATGAGCAACTGTATGCCTTCCTTCTTCCGAATGAGAGACATGCTATGTTTGATCGAAGGATTCTTGAACAGTTCAAATCTAAGCAAGGAGAAACTAGTTCGTCAAATGACTCTACAGCCTTTTACACCAATGTTGGGATTACCACCAAAGCTTCTCAAGTCATACCCACGGGTAATGGTAATTACAAGCTCATCCCTGATCCAGTATATAAGCCTCCTGACTCAAACACACTCATTGAAAACATCATCAATCAACTATCTCTCATGGTAAGTCAAAATATGAATTCCCTCCCACACACCAACAATAATCTCAGAACAGCATCCAATCCACACAATCAACCTACTGTCAGAGATGGTAAGGTTGTGGTGCAGAATGTGCAAGGAAGACGATATGAACAAGGGATGGTTGGAACAGGTTATGGTAATGCTGGAGTCGGTGGAGGATATGTGGCAAATCAGAATCGTGGAAGAAATGCCAATCAAGGGCAAGCAAAGCCAATCAAATGCTACAACTGTGGTGGTGAGGGACATATTGCGAGGAACTGCACATCTCCAAAATGTCCACAGAATGCAGAATACTTCAGAGATAAGATGTTGCTTGTTCAAGCTCAGGATAATGGAGCAGCTTTGGATGAAGAGGAGTTGTTGTTTCTTGCTGAAGGGAATGCTAAGACATATGATGCTGATGTAGATGAGCAGCCAATTCAGGAGATAGGTCACCATCATCAAAATGCCTTTCAAGTTGCAGACTATGATGCATTTGACTCTGATGTCGATGATGAACCTACTGCCCAGACAATCTTCATGGCTAGCATCTCACCTATGGTCTCTCCAAAGGTCTCATCACCACAACAGGCTGGTCCATCCAAAGAATCAATCATCTCAGAGGTATTAAAACTATACAATGAGGTTGATGAGCAAAAGATACATAACGAAGTACAATCTCTTGAAACTTATGATATAGATATTGATAATGAGGGTGATAGTAATATTGTTTCATATGATCAATATGTGACACAAAGTGAAAGTGAGATTGTACCAAGTGATGTATCTTCTGCAGTCAATAATGACTATGTTTTTTATGAATACACTGCATATGCCCTTGATGATTCTGTTATCTCTGAACTGAATGCTTATAAAGAACAAGTTGCTATTTATGAACAACGTGCTAAGTTTGAGTTAACTACCCGTGAGCAGGAAATGGATGACCAAATGCGTACAATTATTAGAAAAAGTAATTTTAGAGAAGAAGTATTAAAACAAGAGTTACACTCCTTACAAGAAAAGCTTTCTAAAATTGTTAAGCAAAAACAAGAGCTTCAAGATAATGTTAAAGTGCTTAAACAAGAATTCAATGCTAAGGAATCAAAACTTTTGAATGATTTTTCTAATCTAAAAACTTTGAAAAACAAGCTTGAAAATAAGTTGTACGTACAAGGGAACACCATTCAAACTGCTCACATGATCACTAAGCATAGAGTCTTAAGCGATAGGCACAATATTCCTCTTGTAGAGGAACCAAATCCCGAATATTGCAAAAGAGCTAAAGCGTTCCATAAGATTGTATATGCTAGCAATGAGATTCTTAAGCCTAGGCAAACACCATCATGTATTGGAAGCACGGAAGAGGATAGAAAATTAAATGATGCATCTAGGGAGAAAATGGATAAGAAGCTTAACGATCATGCGTGTAAAAAGAATAACATAATGATCAAACCCCATGATTACACTGAAGAAAATTGGATCTCCCTGAACATGTTTAAGCCTCAAACTCAATTAACCCCAGAACAGATTTTTTGGAAGAAAGATATGGATAAACAAAAAGTTAATGTACTTGTTGAAACAAA
This sequence comes from Chrysanthemum seticuspe, assembly GCA_019973895.1. NCBI lineage: Eukaryota > Viridiplantae > Streptophyta > Magnoliopsida > Asterales > Asteraceae > Chrysanthemum > Chrysanthemum seticuspe. The sequence goes on from BPTQ01000007.1 coordinate 293,653,706, forward strand.
CACTCCCTTTAAGAAAATGCCTGCAGCTACTGTGTATCCTCCAAATACACCAATGCACTTAGTTCCTAGAACTATTGCCACTAATAGCAAGACCTTAATCAGCATGTATGTTGTCTATCAACTATTCGTTGATTTTGAGAAAACATGTAAGAAGAGAATCACACCTACACGGATAACTGAAGGGGAAAGGGGTTTTAAGCAAACTAAAGAATGTTATTTAACTGAGGTCATGCCCTTCTTTAAATAATTAAAAGGTCAATTTGAGAGTCTTCAAAAGGGGATTAACTCAGATATCAAAGACATGGAAAAGGAATTTGATGCAATGATTGTTGAGGTAAATGATTATGAACGGGAACTCAAATATAATGAAATTGAAAGGAAGAACTTGCATATCTTAAATGAGAACTTAGTATTAAGTTGTGTGGCTCAAGATGTGTTTTATACTGTTACAAATCATTCTATTATTGCCTCTCAATTTCATGAATTAATTGTTGCCTTGAAAGTTTCCCATGATCGTGTCATTGAGCTTGAAATCAAAAACTCATAACTGAATGAGAAAATTGATCAGGATGATCACGATAATTTGGTAAAATAGTTTTCTAAGATAGAAGTTGAACATTTTAATTTGCAACTAAAATATCAACATCTTAAAGAAAAGGTCAAAATCTTAAACATCAAGACATCCTCAAATGTTCCAGAGTTTGATGCACTTTTTGAAATAAACAAACGTAACAGATTCAAACTCATTGTAACACAATCAGAAAGTTGAAAGCCTAAATTTCACAATTAAAGGGTGAAAAGAACAACGTGCCTGGCTCCCAAATGCCTCCTCCTTTAGATTGTCAGTGTTCTCAAACTTTTCATCTTCAAAACTTGGTTAATCTTTAAAGAGTTATATGATTCAATGAAAGTCACTCGTGACAAGAACAACCGAAAAATAACCTCTTTACAAAAGGAAATTGAGAATCTGAAGAGTCAGGAAAAAGGGAAAATGCCACTTGTCTTTAATGAGAATGTTGCATCGAAGTCATCTACAGACTGACAATATACTCTGACTGTTAAATACATTCCTCCTCATCTAAGGAATAATGAATTTTTATTTCATAACTATTTTGCTCGCCTTAAGGATAGTCTTGAATGTCTCCGTGAGATTGTAGAAGAGGATTTCATAAATAAGCCACTTGATAGCGAAATTAGGTTTGCTTGCATTCTGGCCAAACGATCTCAAGAGTTGTTAGAATGTTTAATAGCAACATGTCCTAAATCCTTAGGTGCGAAAGGTAAAGCTGTGATGCCTTGCTCGATGCCTTGCTCGATGCCTAGTGATAAGTATGCAACTCATTATATGGCCAGTATTAAGCAAGTAAACTCTAGAGTGCCTTTAAGTAGTTCAGATCCCTGCACTTCTAGTTCAGGAACGCAAAAAGTAGCAAAACCAACTCATGTTCCAATTCCCTCTACAGGAGTAAAAAGTGACACCAAAGCGAGCAGGTCAAAACCTCAAGGAAACAAAAAGAATGATAGGACCTTTCAAGCTAGGAATGTTCAGTGGAAGAGAGTAGAAGATCACCTTAGAGAGAATTTGAATAAAACGAATCGTGTTGATTCTAGTGTTAGCTCTAAGCATACTGTAATTAATGCGAATTCTGCTACTTTTGGCAAAACATGTAATGATGATTGCGTGGTTTCTGTTACTAATCTTGAATATGGTGTGAATGATTTGATTAATGCTGTTAAATGCCCTGTTAAGATATTTAATGCAAAAACTCAAGCTAAGAAGGCTAGAAAGCAATGGCGGAAGAATGTTAGAAAACATTGGAAACCCACAGGAAGGAAATTTAGTAACATAGGTTATCAGTGGATACCTACTGGTCGCAAATTCAATCTTAATGAGATGTGCCCTAAATTATCTAGATCAATGCCCATTAGGAAATGGATGCCTACTGGTAGAACTATTCCTTTAAGAAGTGAACACACTTTGAATAGGTCAAATACAGACACTAGCACTGCATCTATCCCTAATGATTCCATTGTTTCTACTTCTGATGTGGGTGTTCCAATACATATTACTAACCAAATGGAACCCATTCTTGCATGGGGATCCCAATTATCCAGTTATCCATTCTTGTCTGTGTTCAACTGCAGATCGTTCAAATCGTTCTGTGGTACCTGGACTCAGGTTGTTCCAAGCATATGACTGGAGACCGGTCGCGGCTTGATTTCGTGCCAAAACACGTCAAGTTTACTCACACAAGCTAGCCACTTGTGAATGACTAACCGTAAGAAACTTAAAACGGCTCGGACACTGATTATTTGATAATGAAGGCTTAGGGGTAATGTGTGTGGATAAAACCTCAATATCGATATCAAAAATAATCACGAAGATAGATTCAAATTCCTTTAGGAAAAAGAATAAATCAAATCCCGTGTGTGATCGTGTATACGGATTAGACAACCCGAATCGTTTCCCAACGAGGCGTGAATTGCCAACGTCGTTTTTGGTTTGGAATTTAATGCTCGATGTTTTGATTAGATTGATTTGATTTTATTAACTACGGGAATGGGGAAAGTAATTAAGGTAAACTAATCTACGGGAAAACCTAAGTGCGAAATAACAAAACGAAATTAAAATGCAACTACGTCTAAATTAAACCCTAAAAATGCCTAAAATTACTTTTACTCTAGAAATGATATTAGAAAACTATTTTAGAATTAAAACTATTTTTTAGGATTTTTCTTGATTTTTTTAGAATTAAAAACTAATTTTTAACTATTTAAAATACTAAAAATTATGAAAAAGAGAGAGAAAATTATAAAACTATTTTCTAAAAATCTAAAATAACTCAAAAGACTTTTTAAAAATATTTTTTTATTTTCAGATTAATTTTCTATTTTTTTATGAATTTAAATCTATTAAAATCTAATTTAAATTGTGAAAAATACCAAAAATAAAGGGAAAAAATAAGGAAAAATATTTTTTATGCTTTTTTTATTTTTCTAAAACTGAGAAAATTGAAAAATTATTTTTTGGAACTTTTTCTCAATTATTTGCAATTAAAGCTATTTTTAAAAGGCCTAAAAACTAATTTAAATTGAGAAAAATAGTAAACAGTGACCAAAAATTGTGAAAATCTCAGGAAAATTCTAAAATCTAATTCTAATTCTATCAAAAATAAGAAATGAACAGCTTATGTGTGAAATATGAAAGTTGTAGTGCAAACTGTTATGAAATAAGCTAAGGAAAATAAGCTAGACAATGAATTAAGCTATCAAACAGTTACTTAAGCTAAAGTGTGCTAAAATAAACTAATTACAACTAACTACAACTAATCCTAACAAGATATAAGCTCAGTCTAATGATCTAATCAAACTGCCTAAATAAGCAAAACAGTGAATGAAGCCTACTGTTTGAGCTTGTACACAAGCTTATTCAGTAAGCTAATCTAAACACCAACAGTGCAGTCCTAAAGAACACCTGGCCAGCTACAAATGAGCCAAATCTCAGGCTCTAACTCTATGAAATGAATCCAATGCAGAGTCTGCAAGTCTGCCTGATTCACACTCAGTTTTGCTGAGTGTGAACAGGGCAGATTAAGCAGTTTTGAACAGCTTATTTGGAGATCTAACAGACTTTATCAAATTTGACAAAAAGCAGTTATCACAACTAGACCAGTTGAAAATTGTTTATCCAGAGTTTGAAATACTAAAACTCAGATTTGAATCATTGAGAGAACCTCAAAGTTTGGTGAAAAACTGTTTTGACACTAGTTGACTTTTGATGACAGATTAATAATTTTGACTTAAGTGAAATTTGATCCAAAATATTGAACTGGTTATGATGATATTAAACTAATGACAGTAAGCTAGATCTAGTTGTTTTAAACCTATATGCAACTTATTAACTACTGATTTTAACAGATTCAACAACTAGATCAGTTACAAGTGATATTTGACTAAATGAGTGTAACTGCTATAACAAAGACCTTGAATCACTATCAATAACCTACTTAAGCATGAACCAACTTCAAAGGACTGATCTACTATCCTCTATCTCAGATCTAAGATCAATTCCAAACACTAGTTTACTTAACTGATATATGAAGTAAAAACAGTTTACCACTAAATTATACTAAACTGCCATTAAACACAGATCAATAAGAACTAATTATCACTAAACATCAGATGCAAACAACAGATTCAATAGTGAAATGTATAAAACAGATTGATGAACTTACAAGTATCCTAGCCACTATGGCTTGCAATCATGAAACATAGAACCTCTAACCTATAAAACCCCTAACCTACTTTAATTCCAGCTCAACTTTAACCCAATTCCAGCATCTGCATCATCTTAATCCAATCAAACACCAGCAGATAAGAACCAGTTATCAGCACTGCAGTTGGACTTTTGTTGACTGATTAATTTGTGATTTGAGTGTGAAACAGGAATAAGCTCACTATAAGCTATCAAAAGCTTAAATGAACCTTGTGAAACAGTAGATCAATATGGATCAATCCATAGTATAGATCTAATATGATTTTTTATTTTTCAATGATTTTATTTGATTTTTTTTTTTTTTTTTTTTTTTGAGTTTTTGAAGAATTAAGCTAAAAACATAATTATACTAATGAAATAAACATAAAACAAAGATAATAAGCAGATTTAAGACATAAAAAACTTAAACAAAAACTTGAAAATGAAATTTTAATTTTATTAATATGAGAAATTTGAGTACAAAATAGAATTACAAGTAAACTGAAAACATTAAAAATGAGAATTACAACTAATTAAACTACTAAAACTAAAGAGAAGAAAAGAAAAATGAGATGAATACAATGTGAATGAATAAGGTCCTATATATAGCTGATCATGGGGCCTTGGAAGGATCTAGAATGTGTCATTTGTGCTTCTTCTGAGCTCGTTTTCACCATTAGATCAAATCCCACGCATCCCACACTGATATCAACCCTTGGATCACTATTGATGACCTGTTTCGACCAATCACAGAGCAGCATGTGGAGAAGTTGCACGCGGATAGCTGACCTGGCAACCCCATGTGTCAGGGAATGTCAGGGAAAGTACATAATTGCCCTTAATTGTGGTTAATTTGACCAATTGACTTAGAGGGGTAATTAGGGTTCATAGCTTCTGGGTAAAAGGGGGTAAATGGTGCGGGAGTGGTTTTTTTATATTTCTTTGATTTTCTTGACCGGGTTTGGTTCGTTGACCGGGTAAATAAACCAGGTTGAGTGAGTTTTGGATTAAATATATGTAGCCGGGTATTGGATTTGGTTTAGCTTAATGGACCCGGGTATATCATTTGGGCCGAGAGTTTGGTTATTGGGTTTGGACTAATATTTGAAACCTTTTAACTATCAAGGACCAAACTTGTATAATCTAAAAATCCAGGGACCACAATTGTACTTTCTGAAAATCTTTATCAAGGGCCAATCATGTCAATCTTAAATAATCCAAGGGTGAAATCTGTAAATTCTGAAACTTCAGGGATCAACTCTGCCAAATACTGAAAGTGCAGGGACTAATCTTGACATTTCTTCAAACTTGACTGAAACTTCAAAAATCATCCTCAGAGAATAAAATCTTCCAAAATGCACAATCCCGACCTTCCGGCTCAGCTCAAACTCTCTTGATCTCTAGTGCTCGGATTTACGTCTGATTTGGTTCCTTTTTGTGTGTTTTTACATATCCGTACCTGCACAAGCACAAACTCAAGAAAACCACAAATATTAGCAATAAACGGCTCTTTCTTGGTTATTTTGGGTCAGATTTACTAATGAAAAGATATGTGTTTAAGCACATATCACGGCTCATGAACTTCGTGAGTAAATTCATCGAGACTGTTAGATTCGGGAATGATCACTTCGGTGCAATTATGGGTTATGGAGACTATGTTGTTGGTAAAAGTGTAATCTCCAGGGTATATTATGTAGAAGGTATTGGTCATAACTTGTTTTCTGTTGGTCAATTCTGTGATTCTGATCTAGAACTGGCATTTAGAAATGATAACCTCAAATAGTCCTGAATATTAAGTACCAATTTCCCCCGTTAATGCTCGTTATTTAAATCATTTATATGGATTTACGCTTGTTTTCCATTGTTTTCCACTTTCAGGTAAATTACGAGCATTGGAGCTAAAGAAGATGCGAAAATGTAAACATTACTAAAGATTTATCACAGTATGCTTATTTTGAAGAAGTTACGGCGTAACTCATCTATCACATTACGCCATAATTATTGCGTGACCCAGAAGTCCAACTTATCAAGAGGTTACGGCGTAACTCCTCCCAAAGGTTACGGCGTAACTCCATTAGGTCAAAAGAGGTTCCACTCCGCTGATACTTCCACCGTAACTACTGCTACACTTACGACGTAACCGAGTTTATTAAAGACTATGGCATAACCACTTCTTAAGTTTCGCCGTAACTAGCAGATCTAGTGCATTTACGGAGAAATAGAAGGTTACGGCGTAACTCATCTATTCGTTACGATGTAACCCATACCTGGCCTATAAATACCCCATGAATTTCAGCATTTGAAAGCATCTCATTCCACATACAACACTCTGAGAACGTGGGAAAAATCTCAAGGGAGGTCTAGGGAAGCATACGGAGATGTTTCCAAGGGAGAAGTCACACCATTACGATAAGCTTTAGCGTTTATTATTTCTTTTACTTTCAATTCATGTATTTCGTACCTTTGAATATTGAATTGATGTGCATGATTAATATGAGTGGATAAGCACCCTTTGGTGCTAGCCTAGTTATGATTCCTTAATTGTTTTGTTTGCGTTTACCTTTACTTCCGTACAATTATTTCTAAGTGTATGCATGCATAGTTCTTTGGTAGTCACCCCTGGTTCGGTAGTTTTGAATGGCGATAGAGGCCAATTGCCTAGGAGATATGACCAACTGACCCTAGGTGAGCGGACTGAGACGGGAAGGGTAAGATATGACCAACTGACGACCCTTTCTACTTGTGCGATTTGACCAACTGATCACCTATCGTTTGGATGAACTTAAGAATTGGAGGTGTAGTGTCAAAGTTCCTAACGGCCGGGCACTCACTATTTAGAATCTAGCATGTAGCGGTACTTAATGACTCGGCTTAGGGGACCAGGAACAACAGGACTTATGACGGTGCGCCTGATTTCTCCTGTGGTGGCATCTTTGCTGATAGGTTAAGGCGAATTGACCAAATGTTGTTCTCTCGAATTTGACCCTACCTGAAGTAATTGGAAGTAGGTAGACGTAGACATAACTAGTTAGGAGGATTAACTAGGTTAGCACCACTATTCCTCTATTGATTTCCCTTCACACATTTATTTTCTTTACTTTATATTCTGCATTAGTAGTTTAATTAATTAAAACCCTATCAAACCTTTAATATTCTGTGAAAATCAGACTTAGTAATTATCCGACACACATAGCTCTTGGGACGACCTCGGCTTTACCATTTACTACACTACACATGACCGGGTACACTGCCCGTTAGTGCATTAGGGTAGACCATAGGTATAGCGAGACACTATAAATATTAAGACCTGGTCAGTAAAACCTGCATCAAGTTTTTGGCGCCACTGCCGGGGAGCTATATTAGGATTGATATTAAGTCTTTCCTTTCATTCTTAAACTTTTCTCACGATCATATTTCAAGTTTTCAGGTACCATAGAAGTTGTTAACATCGATGACCTTACTTTTGAGGAATACTTGGCGTTGACTAGAGCTGATCAAGGGCCGGGTCTCGTAAGACCGGAAATCGGAGCAGATGTTCGTTTCGAGATTTAAGACCAATTTATGAGGGAGCTTCGCGCTAACCCTCTTTCAGGAAACAGGGACGAAGACGCATATGAACATGTTGAAAATGTCCTATACATCGCTAGCCTTTTCAACATTCCGGGCGTGTCTCATGATGCTGTTATGCTCAGGGTCTTCCCAGTGACTCTTACTGGGGCAGCCAGAAGATGGATCGAAAGATTGCCCGCCAGGGCAGTTAATACTTGGGCGCTACTAAAGAAACACTTTATCCAAAGATATTGCCCACCATCAAAGATTTCTAATCAACTCTTGGAGATCCACAATTTCAAACAAGAAGACGACGAAACTCTGTATCAAGCTTGGGACAGATACAACGATCTTCTTTATAAGTGTCCTACCAATGATCTTAATAACCAGCAGAAGGTAAATATTTTCTACAAAAGAATAAATGTAACTACAAGACAGATGTTGGACTATCAAGGACCTATTCCAAACATGACTCCTACTACTGCAATTGAAGCCATTCAAAAAATGGCGGACCATTCTAAAAAATGGCACGACGGTGGAAGTAAAAGAAACCAAGGTGGAAGTTTTGACGGAATTGCAACAATCGCTAGTAAAATTGAAAGCCTCAGTCAATATATGATGAAGGTCAGAGAAACCGTTCATGCCATCCAAGTGGGTTGTGAAAGCTATGGAGGAGGACATCTTACGAAAAATTGTCCTCATATGGACGAAGAGGATATTGAAGAAGCTAAGTATGGAGATAATCGACCATTTTACGGTGATAATCGAATTAGTAATGGTTATCGTGGAAATTACAACCGTGGGCCTTATGGAGAAAGAAAGCCCAGTCTTGAAGAAACAATTAACAAATTCCTGGAGACTTCGGCCCAGAAACAAAAAGAACATGATATTTGGTTAAAGGGTTTCCAGGAAAACACTAACAAGAATCTTTCCAGGCACGACGAAACCCTAACAAATCTTGGAGCGATGATCGAAAAACTCAGTGCTGAGATTGATGGAATGGAACTTAATGAAGCCAAGCGCAAGGAGGAATGCAATGCTGTTTTTACCAATGATTCTCAAAAAGTGATTGAGGAATGTGTCGACTTATTGAATGTCACGAAAACCGACCAACAGGAAGAGTTACGCCGTAACTACTTCCCTGAGTTCCGGCGTAACCATGCTCCAGAAGGGACATCCAGGTTAGGATCCAGTTTATTCTCGGTTAAAGATGTTAGCACAAGCGGGGTAATCGTTCCATGTTCTGCTGGTAAAATTGATATTTTGGGGATAGTAGACTTTGGGTCCGGTGTAAACATCATGCCTCTATCCATTTTCTTAAAACTGAGGATAATCCACCTTTGGGAAACGGATATCGTGATTGATTCAGGTACTGAAACTAAGATTACTCCTTTAGGTATTACAGGTGGTATGTGCGTAAAGGTCGATAAATTTACCTCAGCCCCCGAATTTGTGGTAGTCGATTATTTAAACAACAAAAAGGAGCATTTGATTCTTGGTAAACCATTCCTGGACACATTGGCACAATACGGTGGAATCTATGGAGATATTGTGGAGTTTAAATTGGATAAAACCTTGAGCCTTGAGCCAGACAAAATCGTTACAAAGGAACCACCAAAAATAGAATTAGATGACTCCGATAGGTTTTTACCTTCATCTTTTAGCCATTTGCAGGAGTCCGAATCCAGCGACAATGAAGGTGATGAGGAAGAGATTCCGTTTTCTGTTCCCAGTTACGTTGTAAAAGGAAGAGTTCACTGTTGTGTTCCTTTACCTGAAGGGACCAGAGTAATATTTCCCACGTGTTCCCCTTTCCAAAAAGGATGTAATGGAGGAGGGGAGTATCTCATTCGGACGATTAATGAAGCTGCAAAAGTTTGGTGGTGATGGGAAAAGGAAGATGATATCAGAAAGAAGTGGTTACAAGAGCATAGTGCTTTTTGCGAATGGTTCTCCGACATTAACTGGACCATTCATTTCTGCGAACCAGTTATGATGCACGATGAATACACCTTGGCATGGCCTATATGTAACCCCAATCACAAGATTTAAGATGGACGAAAATACCCTGAACCTAAATGGCTCAAACGCAAAGAATGGGCATGTTTCGACAAAGATAAGAGAAGCAATGTAGGATACAGGGGAATCTCATTTGAAAATTGGTTACTCGTAAAGTTTGGATATGCTCAAATTGACGAGGAAGAAAAGGCTAGGTTTCGTTTCGAAAGGGCGCAAGCTAATTTTCTACAAAAAAGATACTCCATGACTCGTTATATTTCGCCACATGTTTGGGACCAGCCTTATTCAATTAAAGACATGGAAGAAGTCGGGCAAGCTCAAAGGCCCCCATAGAGCCCGCGGCTCTGAGTCTAACTTAAAGACTCGTAAATAAAGAAAAGTGCTCTTTCGGGAGACAACCCGAATTATCCCTTTATTTTGTTTTTATTTCATTTCTGTTGGGTTTTGTGTTTTCTAACCATTTTTGCAGGAGACAATGAAGTAATTACTGCTGCAGTTGCTGATCTGAACAGAGTTACGGCGTAACTCATCTTGGTGATTACGCCGTAACCAACATTTTAGCAGCAGAATTCTTGACGCATTACCAACTACGGCGTAATACCATCTCAGTGGTTACGCCATAACTATTCGCTTCACAGCTCATACCAGGTTTTGCCAGTTACGGCGTAACTCTCTCATTGGAGTTACGACGTAACTCTCCTCTACTTTAATTCTTTCATTTTAAAACACAGTAACCTTGTATTAGTTTTTAAATGAACTTTGTGGGTGTGTTCCCTGTAAACCCTCACGAGACTTCACTCGTCCACTTGGGACACCAAGTGGTTTAAAAGGCTTGTTGCATTCGCTAAATGTGATGACGTATAGTCTATATTCGGGTCACGAACCCGACCAAGATCCAATACTAATGAGCCCAGCAGGAACTGGGCTAGGCCGATAAGTGTTTGGGCCCATGAAGGCCCAAATCCAATGTTATTTACGGAACAGATATTGGATATCTCCTAATTATGGAGATAATCGTTTGCCAACCGACTTAGGCGGGATACGCCGATGGTTGGAGAACACGAAACCAACAAGGACTTCGTGTGTATATAAAGGGAACCCTATCCCTCATTAAAGGTACGATCTAAACCCTAACTCTCCATAACCCTCAAACCGATTACTTACTCTCACGCCGGAGGATAATCGTGGGAGACAATCCCACGATAAGCCTAACGGTGTTTTCTGTTTGCTTAGTGCGCAGGTCTCAAGCAGTAATCATCAATTGGTACGAGAACCGGAGCCCCAAACAAGGAACGCCCAACTTTTGTATCAACAAGTGGCGCCATCCGTGGGACCATCACTAAGAAGTAAGAACTAGAATGACGAAACATGGAAATCAGCGATCGCAAGCAGACCTTACAGGAAAGAAGCAACAAAGCGGATCAGCTTCAAAGCAGACTACTGGGATAACCAGTGTCGCTAAAAATCAGGGATTAGGCCCATACCTAGTCCTCCCTACGGTGGAGCAATGCTCGGGGACAACCCAAGCCACTACAATCACCACCAGCGCAGCAGATCTGTTGCGCGCTCTTTTTGCTACTCCCCTCCACTCAGTGCTAGAAACTGACCTATCAAAGGCACCAGATGCACCCGATAGAAATAAGGGCCCATTGCTAGAAACAGGCACCCTTTCTTTAGAAGGAGTCGCACCGGAACTAGCACCGGGAGATTTTGTATTGCAAAATTACGAAACCTTGGCCGCTCTCATGCAGGAGGAAGCAAAAAAGAGGTCGAGTCGAAGCCTGCATGCTCTACTCAATTTCGTCACAGAATACGAAACGTCCCCACCGCGCCGTCAGAAGGAGAAGCGCGGGAGGGATAGCCGCCGACCCCCAGTGTTTAACAGAATTGGGAGGAAAGTTGAGGATGATGAGACATCTAACTCACAACATCTGGAAGGAAGTGAGGAAGATGAACGGCGTACCAATGTCCACGCCAGGCTTGGTAGCCGCAGAGTTCAGGACAGACTTGGGCGACGACACTCCCCAAGTGAAAGCCCTTCAAGTGCAGATTTTGAGGGCAGTCGGCGCAAACGCCAAAGAAGGGAAAATTCGTCCTCCGGTAATTCCTCGGACAACGAGGATAGCGAAACTGGACACTGGAAGTCCAGAAGCAAATATCGTAACCAGTAGGATGAAGATATATCCCTCCCGTGGCGCCGTCAAAAAGTGGATGCGTTCACTCGGCGCATCAGTGATTTCTCAGGGAACAAAAGGAGGCGCATGCCCGCCAACGTAAAACCTATGACGGAACAGGTGATCCTGATGATCACCTTAAAATTTTTGAATCAGCCGCTAAAATTGAAAACTGGCCACAGCCTGTATGGTGCCACATGTTCAATTCTACACTAGTGGGAAATGCGCAGAACTGGTTCAGCAAGCTTCCACGCATAAGCATCAATGGTTTTGAAGAGTTGAGAAAGGCGTTCCGCCTAAACTTCACTCAACGGAAGAAGTGTGCTAAAAACCCCGTTGAACTCGCCAGGGTCAAACAGCGCCAAGGGGAAACTACAAGCGCTTATATGGAGCGCTTCAAAGATGAATGCATACAAGTTAAAGCATGCCCCGAAGTGCTAAAAATCTCAGGGTTCATGAATAGGGTCAATAACCCAGAACTCATCAAAAGGTTGAACGACAAGATTCCCCAAACCTTTGATGAGCTCATGAAACGCACACGGTCATTCGTCCAAGGAGAGGCCGCCGCGGCGGATAGCAAGAAAAGCTACTCGAACTACCTGTCACAGGAACAACCTGGGAGACAATCCACCGACCGGAGTAGTAACCATAACAGGAATTATTGCAGCCAGGGGAGCGGGCGGGACAATGACAAGTATACCCCGCTGACAAAGACTCCAAAAGAGATACTCGCAACAGAAGGCGCGAATTTCCCAAGACCTCCACTTATGCGCACCCCAGAGGATCGGCGCGTAGGAAGTGGGTACTGCGACTATCACGGACAGAAGGGCCACACTACTAATGAATGTGTCCAGCTGCGCTAGCTCATCGACAAACTAGTCAAGGAGGGTAGACTGGACCATTTGGTCAAGAACATCAAAGAAGGGAAAGATAGACAGAAGACTGGGAATAAGAAGGATGGACCCAAAGATAAGGCTGACACCATTTACATGATACAGTCATGGCAGCGAGTAACCAGGCAGAAGGTCAGCCAGAAGTTTTCCCACGGAAGTGCAATCACTTTCCCTACCTTAACGACGGACAACGCAGTGGTGTAGCCGCTCATCACTGAAATTAATGCGGGGGGTCATGACATCCACCGCATGTATGTTGATGGTGGAGCATCTACCGACATAATGTACGAACACTGCTTCAAGCGACTGCGCCCAGAGATACGCAGTCAGTTAAGCCCGGTCACGACAGCGCTGATTGGCTTCACAGGAGAAAAGATATGGCCTATGGGGCAATTACGACTACTAATCAGAATGGGTAATAACGACCACTCCACAACAGCTTGGATGGATTTCATGGTGATCAAATCCCCTTCGCCATACAATGGCATTATCGAAAGACCGGGGATATCAGCCATGCGCGCAGTACCTTCTACTGCACATGGGATGCTCAAATTCCCAGTAGAAAGTGGTATTGTTACTCTCTACAACGCCACTGTACCACATAGAGAATGTAACACCATTACATGCGAAACTGCACCCATCCCAGAACAGCGCGCAACCAAAGTTCCAAATCTGAAGGTTGCAATTCATCCCGATTACCTAGAACAGGAAGTATCGATCGAAGGGTCCCTGTCAGACAACGGCAAGGCATCTGTGTGCGCACTCTTGCAAAAGAACCTGGACATCTTTGCATGGGAGCCAAAGCACATGACTGGGGTACCACGATCAATCACAGAACACAAGCTGAGAATCCGACAAGGATACTCACCAATACGCCAGAAGAAGCGCCAAGCTCCAGAGCGCGCACAAGCAATTATGGCAGAGGTACACAAGCTTGTGGAGGCAGGTATTATGAAAGAAGTCTACTACCACGACTGGCTTTCAAACCCAGTAATGGTAAAGAAGAGCGATGGTAGCTGGCGGATGTGTGGGACTTCACAGATCTCAACAAAGCATGTCCACAAGACTGCTACCCACTACCAGAGATAGACTGGAAGGTCGAATCTTTGTGTGGATACCCGCTCAAGTGTTTCCTAGATGCATACAAAGGATACCACCAAATCCAGATGGCTAAGGAAGATGAGGAAAAAACGGCCTTTCATACAAGCCAAGGCGTCTACTGTTATACCAAAATGCCCTTTGGCTTGAAGAACGCATGCGCCACCTATCAGCGGTTAGTAGATAATGCATTTGAAAAACAGGTGGGTCGCAACTTAGAGATTTACGTTGACGACCTAGTCATAAAAATCCATATTGAGGATGAGTTGGTGCGCGACATTGAGGAAACATTTAGGTGACTCAAAGAGATCAACATGAAGCTAAACCCTAAAAAGTGCACTTTTGGCGCTACAGAAGGCATGTTTCTCGGATACCTGATAGAACCTGATGGCATTAAACTATGCCTAGAAAAAACCAAGGTCGTCATCGAACTTCCTTCACCGCGCACATTGAAGGAAGTCCAATCTCTCAATAGAAAGTTGACCGGCCTGAACAGATTCTTGTCTAAGTCAGCAGACAAGTCATTACCCCTCTTCAAAACACTCAAAAAGTGTATAAAGAAGGGAGATTTCCGCTGGACTACGGAGGCAGAAGAAGCCTTTACACAGCTCAAACAACACCTGGCAGAGCTTCCCACACTAGTCGCACCCCGACCAGGGGAAGAACTGATTATGTACTTATCAGCGACACAGGGAGCAGTCAGCGCAGTGCTGCTGACGGACAGAGACTCAGTGCAAACACCTGTCTATTTTGTAAGCAAAGCACTCAAGAAAACGGAGATTAATTACAGTGCAATGGAGAAGTTGGTCCTGGCCTTAGTGTTTGCTGCCAAGCGACTGCGCAGGTACTTCCAGGCGCACCCAATAGCAGTGATCACAGATCAACCAACCAATCAAGCAAATCATCTCCAAACCTGACGCATCAGGACGACTGCAGAAGTGGAGTGTGTTACTCGGTGAACATAACATCTCCTATAGACCGCGCACTGCAGTGAAAGGACAGATACTAGCAAATTTCATCATCGAAAAGCCAGAAACTGATGATGCACCCACACCAACCAAAAAGGAACTACAAGATCCATGGATCTTGTTCACTGGTGGATCTTCATACGTGGATAGGTCAGGAGCAGGCCTTATCCTCACAAGCCCGGAGGGAATGCAATTTACTTACGCGCTGCGTTTTGAGTTCACAGCGACAAACAATGAGGCAGCCTACAAAGCCTTAATCGCTGGACTATGCATAGCAGCTTGGATGGGTGTACGCAACCTGGAAGCAAACGTGGATTCTCGGCTAGTATCTAACCATGTGTTGGGCGAGTACGTAGCTAAAGAAGATAACATGATTCAATACCTCGACAAGACTAAGGCGCTAATCCAAGGTTTTGACAGGTTTACAATCAAACAAGTTCCTAGGGGAGACAACCGAAAGGCGGATGCACTGAGTAAAATTGCGTCCACCAGCTTTGTACACCTGTAAAAACAAGTGTTGGTGGAGACTTTAAAGAGCAAATCCATCTCGGAGATGGAAATATCAATGGTAATAGAAGAAGAAGGTCCTACGTGGATGACCCAAATAATAGAGTTCATAAGCAAGGGTGTATTACCCCAAGAACAAACAGAAGCTCGAAGAATATGGTGCACAGCTCAGAGGTTTAAACTTAGAGACGGTGTGCTCTATCGACGCTCCTTCCTGCAACTATGGCTCCGCTGCTTCGGTCCCCTACAAGCAAATTATGTGCTCAGGGAAATACACGCTGGCTCATGTAGCATGCATTCAGGACCACGATCTATAGTGGCGCGCGCTTTAAGGTCAGGGTACTACTGGCCCACCATGCACCGTGACGCGTGGGAATTAATAAAAAAGTGCGGCGACTGTCAGGTTCATCAACCCATTCCGCGCCAACCACAACAGGAGCTAACGCCTATCACGGCACCATGGCCATTCTACAAGTGGGGTATCGACATTGCAGGTCCTTTTCCCGTTGCAGCAGGAGGACTGAAGTTTCTAATAGTGGCAATAGACTATTTCACCAAGTGGATCGAAGCGAAAGAAGTGGTGACAATTACTGGAAATCAGGTCAAGCGCTTTGTTTGGGATAATATTGTATGCCGCTTTGGACTGCCTGGGGAAATCATCTCGGATAACGGGAAACAATTTTGTGACAATCCCTTCAACGACTGGTGCGAAAAGTTGAATATCACGCAGCACTTCGCGTCGGTTAAACATCCACAATCCAATGGGTTAGTAGAGCGTGCAAATCGAAGCTTAGGTGAAGGAATCAAAGCACGTCTGGACAAACACAAAGGACGGTGAGTGGAAGAATTATCCCACGTCCTATGGGCGCACCGCACCTCAATCAAAACCAGCACGGGGGACACCCTCTTTTCTCTAGTCTATGGGACAGAGGCTTTCATACCAGTCGAAATTGGGATGCCAACAATTCGCACTGCTGAAATCAATGTTGCAACAAATGAGGACGAGCGGCGTATCGACTTGGACCTGTTGGAAGAACGACGTGAGCGCGCAGCCATATGTGAAGCAAGATCGAAGTCAAAGATGAAGGGATACTATGATGCAAAAGTACGAAGTGTCTCATTCAGACCAAGTGATTTCGTATACCGCGCCAATGATGCGAGTCACGCAGAAGACATAAGTGAACTTGGACCAAAGTGGGAAGGACCCTATGAGGTTACAGAAGCACTAAGAGCTCAGCATTTTGATTGTCTGGCTCAAAGAACTCAGAGCGTACTGGACTCTCCCTGGGAGGCGACTCCGCAGACTGTTCAAACATGCACACACAAAAAAGAATTATTAATTTCTCGCATAAACAGGAGATGCGCAAAAAAACTTTGAAGACATTACTTACTGCGGGCCGGCTGTATCCGCAGAAAGAGGAGGTGACGCAACGTCACTTGATGATGACTCCACCGTTAGGATAACGGGGCACTTATTCCTCGATGAGCTTGCGCCCTCCCCTCCAGGTGATCTCTTGCGCTTCAACAGGGGACCCTCTTCCTCCTCTTCCTCCATGTGCTCCACCACTGCTACTTATGATGGCTGCGCCACTGGGGAAGGCACTCTCGGGTTCGGCACACTTTGCAGTGGGGTCGCTTCCAGTGTGACAGATGAGCTTGCCCCTGTTTCTCCCAGCTCCATTTCCACTGTATGCCCAGATGTAGCCTCTAGTATAGGCTCTTCTCCCTCTTTCAACGGGCGTACCCCCACAGTGACCTAGCGAGGCTTCGCCAATCTCACAACGGCAAATAGATCCATCTCTGTGCCACAGAAGACAACAACAACAAACAAGTTATTATAATTACATTGGAAGAAGAAGGGCTTACATTACAAAAGTAAATGAATGCAAAGGATGGGCACCCACCCTGGCCATCCGCGCCTAAGAAGATTGGAATCTCCTCAGGACTACCAAAATAATTGCGGCTAATACCCATGTGCACCAAAAATTCTTCGGGGTAGGAACCGATGAGGATGCGATTGGTGATTATTGTATCCGCATCCTCTGCATTGTACGATCCAGGGAGGGGGCGCTCATCCTTTGGCAGTGTACCCTGGGTGTAAAAATCGAAGCGCGATGTGAAGCACGCGTCGTCTACCCAGAAAAATGTTTCTCTCCAATTCCTCAGCGCATCTAATTTTTTAGTATAACACTGAAGCCGCCCAGCGCGCTTAGCAGAGGATACCCACCCGTTTGACCACGTGGTGTGGTAAAACGCGCGGAATAGATGGATGGTCGGGTTAATTGCCAATAATCGGCAATTTAACTCAAAATTCGTGATTTTAGCTGCACCTATGCAGTGCAGCTGGGATATATGCAAATGATAGTAGTTTAATACATTGCTCAAAAATAGCGATATGGGCACACGCTGATTTGCGAACTCGAAAAAACGCATATATACCCCTATTTTCCCTTCAGGGAAGTCCGCAATGGACGTTTGTGCACTCGGAACTTCCGGATGCACCGCAAGGGGTATATAATAATCTGAAGCGAACTCTAGAAGTTTGTCCTCAGTTATCTCGGATGTGAAATCAGATAACACCTTGACCATGGTATCATTTTTATAAGGGCACGCGTTGTTACCTTTCGAATAGTAATTTTCTGGGTTACAAGTGGAAGGTTTGTTTAACAATGGCGGCTTGATTCTTTTACTGTGATAATCACAGTGAAATAGAGATCGTGGGTTATATAAGTTTTCTCATCCACAAGATGAACGACACGTGGATCCCACTATCTCTATTGTGTGGATAGGATCAATTGATGGGACGCCGTTACGGTTGCTTTCCCCTGATTTACGACGCATCCATTTTACATATTGTGACTAGATACCACGTGTATCTTTCAAAACGGGAGCCTTTGTTGGCTTCTTTGTTATGCTTCGCAGTTATTTATTGGTCGTAGTTATTAGTCTAGCATCCGCAGCTAGTTACTGCGCATACTAGACTGGGGGGCATGATGACGTATAGTCTATATTCGGGTCACGAACCCGACCAAGATCCAATACTAATGAGCCCAGCAGGAACTGGGCTAGGCCGATAAGTGTTTGGGCCCACGAAGGCCCAAATCCAATGTTATTTAAGGAACAGATATTGGATATCTCCTAATTATGGAGATAATCGTTTGCCAACCGACTTAGGCGGGATACGCCGATGGTTGGGGAACACGAAACCAACAAGGACTTCGTGTGTATATAAAGGGAACCCTATCCCTCATTAAAGGTATGATCTAAACCCTAACTCCCCATAACCCTCAAACCGATTACTTACTCTCACGCCAGAGGATAATCGTGGGAGACAATCCCACGATAAGCCTAACGGTGTTTTCTATTTACTTAGTGCGCAGGTCTCAAGCAGTAATCATCAATTGGTACGAGAACCGGAGCCCCAAACAAGGAATGCCCAAGTTTTGTATCAACAAAATTCAACCGTGATTCCTACGAAAGTGAGTTAGGTTTGTTTTTCATTTTATTTTTTCTTTTTAGAATTATGCTTGTCTGTATTGTGATTTCAGGGATCGAAGTTTGTTCATGACGCTTAAACGAAGGCACGATCCTTTCTCGTGGGCCTTCTTCTTTTTGGAGCAAATTTCAGGGAAGTTCTCGCTCTAATTCTACCTTTCTCTTCACCTTTATTTTAATGCCTAGTACAAAAGGGACTTTGTACAATTCAAGTGGGGGGACAGGAGTAGAATTATCTCTTGAACTTTATTTCGCCCTCATTTTTCTAGTTTATTTTGAAAAATTATGTCATTTTTAAAATTTTGACATGTTTTTCCGAACCTAACTAGATTAGACCTTAGCCGAGCACATACAACCCTTGATATTACATGGTGAGATTAGCCTTATCCGTTTCCAATATTTTACCCCAAATCCACCAAATTATGAGTGTGCCGGTAGCTTGTAAACTTTATAACTTGGCCTTTGCATCATTTCGAGACCATAGACGAGGTATGTTGAGTTAGCTCGATGTATTTGGACTTTTCAGTTTTAGAAGGCAGTATTATAGGATTATCACCCAAACAGCCTGCCATTGTGAGTCTATCGATTAGTCACCTCGAATTTTCGACCCCCATGTGAAACCCTTTTGTTGCACTCCCCTTTAGTGCAAGATACCCCTAGATACACCCTTCTGAGCCATTCCTTTCATTTTGTCACCCCAATATATTGTTTCGTTACACCCTTACACCTTAGCATACCCTGTAGTCTTTATTTGTAATTGGGAAGTCATCATTTGCCTAAGTTCAAGGTTCGAGTGGAAAGGTTTGGAAATCACGCTTTCATCGACAACAATTATGAAGATCATTGAAGACCCCCCCCCCCCCCCGAATTCCCATTGTTCATCTCAAGTGGGGGGATGTTATGTTATGTTCAAAAAACAAATCAAAAAAAATAGTTGATTGAGTTATGATTTTGTAAAGTGCGATGTTATAAGCACTATAGCATGAGCTTTATTGTTTAGTAGCGAGGAGGCCACCTCGGTCACATTGGAAGATTGGAGTTGGAATTATACCAACTGAAGAAGAAAAGGTAGTGTGCCCATAACAACGTCCTCTAATGACACATCTACCTTGCATTTCATGATCCGGTCTCTAGACTTCTAAGCTTGAACTTTGGGCGGACGGTAAGTGGTGATGACTTAGTTATAGATATAGACTACCTACTTGTTTTTTATTTTACACCAATTATATATCCCATGTCTTATCCTACCCTTTAGTCATGAAGCGTGTCTAGGTGATGCAGCGAGCAATCTTTGGTGTCTTGGCCATGGATTTGGTCATGTATCATTGATTTTTTCCACTTCGCCGTGACATGTTAGTAATGACGAGTCACCCCTTAACCTTTGTCGTGTCTACCCATATTGCCTTCGAGAATTGTTTAGCCCTTAACTTTACTGGTGGAGATTTGTGTAACCGCCAAGCTTATGATAGAATACATGCTATGACTGTGCGATTGAGTGATCACCCCGAAATTGACACTTAGAATAGTTGAGAGATTTCAGTGTTTGTTCCCCTTTCGTGAGGTGTTCGGCTTTGTTTTATTCTAGCATAAGGGATTTGTAAACTCATATTTTCCAGGTTTTGGGAGATATCTTTTTAGGAATCTATCTAATAAGGTCTACTTGAGGGCAAGTAGAGTTCAAGTGGGGGGATATTTGATAACATCAAATAGTCCTGAATATTAAGTGTCAATTTCCCCCGTTAATGCTCGTTATTTATATCATTTATATGGATTTACGCTTGTTTTCCATTGTTTTCCACTTTCAGGAAAATTACGAGCATTGGAGCTAAAGAAGACGCGGAAATGGAAACATTACTAAAGATTTATCATAGTATGCTTATTTTGAAGAAGTTACGGCATAACTCATCTCTCACATTACACCGTAACTATTGCGTGACCCAGAAGTCCAACTTATCAAGAGGTTATGGCGTAACTCCTCCCAAAGGTTACGACGTAACTCCATTAGGTCAAAAGAGGTTCCACGCCGCTAATACTTCCGCCGTAACTACTGCTACACTTACGACGTAACCGAGTTTATTGAAGACTACGGCGTAACCACTTCTTAGGTTACGCCGTAACTAGCAGATCTAGTGCATTTACGGAGAAATAGAAGGTTACGGCGTAACTCATATATTGGTTACACCGTAACCCAGACCTAGCCTATAAATACCCCACGAATTCCAGCATTTGAAAGCATCCCATTCCACACACAACACTCTGAGAACATGGGAAAAAGATCAAGGGAGGTCTAGGGAAGCATATGGAGCTGTTTCCAAGGGAGAAGTCACACCATTACGATAAGCTTTAGCGTTTATTATTTCTTTTACTTTCAATTCATGTATTTCGTACCTTTTAATATTGAATTGATGTGCATGATTAATATGAGCGGCTAAGCACCCTTTGGTGCTAGCCTAGTTATGATTCCTTAATTGTTTTGTTTGCGTTTACCTTTACTTCCGTACAATTATTTCTAAGTGTATGCATGCATAGTTCTTTGGTAGTCACCCCTGGTTCGGTAATTTTGAATGGCGATAGAGGCCAATTGCGTAGGAGATATGACCAACTGACCCTAGGTGAGCGGACTGAGACGGGAAGGGTAAGATATGACCAACTGACGACCCTTTCTACTTGTGCGATTTGACCAACTGATCACCTATCGTTTGAATGAACTTAAGAATTGGGGGTGTAGTGTCTAAGTTCCTAACGGTCGGGCACTCACTATTTAGAATCTAGTATGTAGCGGTACTTAATGACTCGGCTTAGGGGACCAGGAACAACAGGACTTATGACGGTGCGCCTGATTTCTCCTGTGGTGGCATCTTTGCTGATAGGTTAGGGCGAATTGACCAAATGATGTCCTCTCGAATTTGACCCCACCTGAAGTAATTGGAAGTAGGTAGACGTAGACATAACTAGTTAGGAGGATTAACTAGGTTAGCACCACTATTCCTCTATTGATTTCCCTTTACACATTTATTTGCTTTACTTTATATTCTGCATTAGTAGTTTAATTAATTAAAACCCTGTCAAACCTTTAATATTCTGTGACAATCAGACTTAGTAATTATCCGACACACATAGCTCTTGGGACGACCTCGGCTTTACCATTTACTACACTACACACGACCGGGTACATTGCCAGTTTGTGCATTAGGGTAGACCATAGGTATAGCGAGACACTATAAATATTAAGACCTGGTCAGTAAAACCTGCATCAAGAAAACATACCTGTTTCGTTAGAGAACTTGATGGTGTGGAACTGTTAAGAGGAACTCGTGGTTCAAATCTATACACCATCTCTATCGAAGACATGATGAAGTCTTCTCCAATCTGCTTATTGTCAAAGGCTTCGAAAACAAAGTCATGGTTATGGCATCGTCGTCTCAATCACTTGAACTTCGGTACCATCAATAATCTTTCTAGAAAAAATCTTGTAAGAGGCTTACCCAGATTAAAATATGAAAAAGATCATCTTTGTTCAGCATGCCAATTGGGAAAAAGCAAGAAATATGCCCACAAACCCAAACCCACAAACTCAGTAATGGAAGTCCTGCATACCCTTCATATGGATTTGTGCGGTCCAATGAGAGTGCAAACGATTACTGGGAAGAAATATATTTTAGTCTTTGTTGATGACTACTCTCGATTTACTTGGGTAAAGTTTTTGAGGACAAAGGATGAAACTCCAGACGTCATCATCAAACTTATCAAGCAACTTCAGGTTCGTCTTAATAATACGGTTAGAATTGTTTGAACAGACAATGGCATAGAGTTCGTTAACAAAGACTTAAGTCAATTTTATGAAAGTGTTAGAATCAGTCATCAAAGAAGTGTTCCACAAACTCCTCAACAAAACGGTGTAGTTGAAAGACGAAATTGAACTCTTGTGGAAGCCGCAAGAACAATGTTAATTTATTCAAAGGTTCCAATGTTTCTCTGGGCTGAAGCCATTGCCACTGCTTGCTACACCCAAAATCGTTCCCTCATACACACATCTCATGGAAAAACTCCACACAAACTTGTCCATAAACGAAAACCTGATCTTTCCTACCTTCGTGTGTTTGGTGCGTTGTGCTATCCAATGAATGACGGTCAAGATTTAGGTAAATTAAGAGCTAAGGCGGACATTGGAGTTTTTGTAGGTTATGCATCAAATAAGAAGGGTTACCGAATCTACAACAAAAGAACTCGAGATATCTACAACAAATGGCTCCAGGACAATCCGGTTCTGGACCCGCATCTCAAACTTCATCAAGTAGTCCTATCAGTTCTACTCTTGTTCTAAATCCCTCACCAGCAACTCCTTATGTACCTCCTTCAGAAGATGATTTGAAGAAATTGTTTGATCCAATGTTTGATGAACACTATGAGCCAAGTGCTAATGATCCGTCAATTCCATCAACAGAGGCTGTTCCTATCCCTGTCAACGAAGTTAACCCTTCAGTTTCTATGTCATTAAGTCAAGAAGCGCCTGCTGCTGATCACTCTGTCTCATCAACAAATCATCAATCATCAATCATCATCAATCATCGAGTGTACATCATGGAATTGTGTCTGGCACCTACGATGGAGATAATCCCTTTGCTACTCCTGAAGATGCCCCATTTGAGAATATATTTGCCCCTGAATCATCATCAGAACCATCTTCATCAGGAGAAATCGACTCTGCTACTTCAGTCCCTCAACATCAACGACACGAACACCTTAGAAAATGGACACATGATCAGCCATTGGACAACATCATTGGAAATCCCTCTCGTCTAGTATCCACTCATAAACAACTTGCAACTGATGCCTTATGGTGCTTCTTCAATTCCGTACTATCCAAGGTCGAACCTAAAGACGTAAAAACTGCCATTAATGAAGACAGTTGGTTCAATGCCATGCAAGAAGAAATTCATGAGTTTGATCGACTAGATGTATAGGAATTAGTACCTGCTCCTGATTGTGCTATGATCATTGCTCTAAGGTGGATCTTCAAAGTAAAACTTGATGAGCATGGTGATGAATTAAAGAACAAGGCTCGATTGGTTGCGAAAGGATACCGTCAAGAAGAGGGTATTGACTTTGAAGAATCATTTGCTCCAGTTGCACGTATCGAGGCAATCAGAATCTTCCTGGCTAATGCTGCAAGTAAGAACATGGTTGTCTATCAGATGGATGTAAAGACGGATTTTCTTAATGGAGATCTTAAAGAAGTCATATACGTTAGTCAACCGGAAGGCTTTGTGAATCTAGAGCATCCTACTCATGTCTATCGCTTGAATAAGGCCCTTTACGGTTTGAAGTCAGCTCCAAGGGCATGGTATGATACGCTATCAAAGTTTCTTCTATCTACCGGATTCAGCAAAGGATCAGTTGATCCAACATTGTTCACCAGAATGTCAGGCAAACATTTAATTCACGTTCAAATTTATGTTGATGATATTATTTTTTCCTCGATTGACCCCAATGAATGTGGCCGTTTTTCAAATGAAATGGGCTCCAAATTTCAAATGTCAATGATGGGACAAATGTCATTTTTCTTGGGATTACAAATTTCACAAAGTCCCGGAGGCATTTTTATAAATCAATCTAAATATGCAAATGAGATTTTAAAGAAATTTGGATTTGATTCTTGTGACCCTGTTGACACTCCCATGATAGAGCGTACTAAAATGGATGAGGACCACTCAGGGATCATGGTAGACCAAACGAAATATCGTATTATGATTAGATCCCTGATGTACCTCACCGCCAGTAGACCAGACATTCTGTTCGTTGTTTGCATGTGTGCTAGAACCATCAATATGGGACTTTGGTACCCGAAGGACACCGGTATGTCACTAACAACCTATGCAGATGCTGATCATGCAGGATGTCAAGATACACGTCGAAGTACGTCTCGAGGTGCTCAATTTTTGGGTGATAAGCTTGTGAGCTGGTCTTCTAAGAAACAAATGAGTACTTCGATATCCTCTACAGAGGTTGAATACATAGCCATGTCATCTTGTTGTGCTCAAATCCTATGGATGAGATCCCAAATATCTGACTATGGCTTTGAATTCAACAAAATCCCTCTGTATTGTGATAACAAAAGTGCCATTGCTCTCTCATGAAACAACGTACAACACTCAAGAGCAAAGCACATCGACATTTGACATCATTTCATCAGGGAGCAAGTGAAAAATTGTGTGGTGGAACTTTATTTTTTGAGAACTGAATACCAGTTAGCAGATATCTTCACCAAAGCTCTTCCTAGAGAACGTTTTGAGTTTATCCTCCCACGACTTGGTATAAAGAGTCTACAACCGGAAACACTTAAACGTCTTCAAGAGGAAGAAGAGGAGTAAAAGGTTTTTCTTCATCCATCTATTGTAAATAGTTATTCAAAAAGCAAAATACAAAATTTCAAAACCAACAAAAAGCAAATAGAAAAATTAGAAAATCTTGAAAAATCCCAAAAAATATTGTTATTTTGTCATGTTTTTCATGTTCGATATCATCTACGGACTTTGTGTTTGACATTCAAAGAATTTCACGGGTTTTTAGATGATCCTCGAATATACATAATTTGTTTAAAAAAAATGAGAGAAAATGTCATAATGGTTTATTGTCATTTCAGGCAGTAACCCGTTTTTTTTTAAGAAAGAACAGAGCCACGCTTTATCTTAAATCTTCAAACCTCGTGGTCTGATTCTAAAAACAAATGTTTGTCGTTAAAAGGACAAATGTTTCCTTTCAAATATTTTTCCTTCAAATGATTCTTCTAAAAAATATTTGTCATCTAATGAAAACAAAATTACTTTGAAAATACTTCGGACTCTACTTTTGAAAATCATCCGGGCTTTTCATTTATCAAAATATCTATCCTTCAATCAACAACATATGTCATTGATTGAGGGGGAGAATGATTTCAATCAAAAAGAGTATTTTTCAAACAATTGGCACGTAATCGAGAAAGGTCTACTCTTGAATAATCAAAAAGAACAATGTTTTACAATATTGTATACAATTGGTACAAGACCTTTGTTATTATTATGTTTTCAAAAGATACTCAAGCATGTTTAATCTTTGGAGTCTAAAGTCTCAAACTTGATCTTTATCTGTTAAATGTTTCTCATAATCAAGTCACATCTCCCCTCAAAAGCTTTCAAAATCAATTTAAATATATAGAGATCACAAATCTCAAATGATTTGAAAATTGTGGTCGGGGGAGAATTTGTGATTTAAATTAGATTTAAACTGATAATTCGTTAAATGGTTTCATAAGTGTTTAGCAAGCTTTCCTCCCCACATGTGCCAAACGATTTCAAATTTTCCATGCACATGTTGATGGGGAGCATTTTTTTAAAAAACCACAAAGAATTAAATCGTGATTGATTTGTCACTAAGTGCAGGTTCCTTCTAATATGTGCAAAACTCCTTCAAACCTCGAGGCACATATTGAGGGGGATCAAACTTATGAAAACCTCATCCTTCCCCAATATGCTTTATCTACTTGATTTGATCAGTGAAGTGATGTTGATATCTTTTAGAAAATAGTAATCAAAGAAGTTAATTCTTCCTCTTGCCTCTGTGTGGCAAAACGATTTCAAATACATGATGCACATGCTGAGGGGGACCTCTTTTTCTAAAAATATCAAAAACAATTCAGGTACAAAATGCTTTGATAATATATCACAAGTATCGGGATTGATCTTCAAATGGTTTTCAATTGGTTCCAATGGCAGATGAACAATATCAAATAGACCGACCAAATTTACTTTATGTATGGGGATATAAGGATGATAAAGTTAGGTATTAGTTCCCATGATCCGCCAGAACCGGAAAGATCTACCCAGGGATAATCCACTAGATAGTGTAGAAGTCCTTAGGTATGATGGAAAAAAGGAGAAAAGTGAGATATGGGAAGAGTGCGGACTGAGACAGAGCTAGTACAGGAATAAACCCAACAAGGTTCTAGTTATGAAGTCTCGGTAAGCACTGAAGGGGTTGAAGAATGAAAAAGAAATGAAACGAGAAAAGAGTGAAAAGAAATAGCCCTCCAATTATTCAACCTTAGGGCAGAAACCGGGTTCAATACATATGCTACTGGTGGTTACTAAGGTAACACTGGTATTGAAGACAAGATGTCATGGACCCAGTGACGCACTGCACTAGACTTCCCAAGCTACTCAAGTTCCTCTTAAAAGGACTTGTTTCATTCTCACGGGGAACCTACATAATCTATCGACTTTCTCTTAGAGATTGTTGATATTGAAAAAGGATACCCTTTCCCTAGTCTCCGGCATAGGAACCAAATGTGCACAATTGAGTCTAGAGCCACGAGATCATCTATAAATCTCATTAGGAGACTTCATCCTTGAAGACTCACAAGTTTCACACAATGTGGAATGTGAGAATATATTTTGAGAGTCCTACGCATTATCCTTGTGGTATTGCCAAGACTTGTTGTGTCATCTGGACTTCATCAATGGAGCGATTCAAAATTGAATTGTTCCTTGTCCAGGAAAATGGATTGACGGATTCCTTTGAAAAACCAGTCGGTGTGCTCAAAAAAAAATTTCTTTAACACGTCGACTGTGTATTATGTTTTCAAAATCAAAAAGGATATTTATGATTGATAATTGATTTTCCATAAAACCTTCGTTGTATTGCGAAAACCTTTATATTTAATACACGATTGTTTTCAAATCATTTTCATCAATCAGTGAATCTTAATTCGCTGGTTCACTCATTCCGAGTTGTCTTCTTTGAGACGTTCCGGTTTGAGAACGGCTAGAGCAGCTGCGAAACCCTGTCAAGGAAATTCTTCGGAATTATACCTGATCACAGGCAGTACTTGTACTGATCAACGGGGAATCGTGGGCCGTGTACCTCAATTCAACGAAGGTGATCAAAGACACTTTCGTGCATTTTATTTCTAACTGTTGTATGCAGGTATATCAGACGTTTGCAACTGATCAGAATGGAGAGATCAATCCATAACCGCATACTCATACAACACATTCATTTCTAAAGAAATCATGATGAAGTCTATCAACAACTCTGATATTTTCACTCCATGCTTCTGCTACGCTGCTGCAAATATCATGATTTAACTAAAGCTTCTGCTACTCTGATGAAAAGATTTCATGATCCAGAATGTGAGCATGTCGGTCCAAAAGTCACAACTTCACATAATGTCAACACCGCAATGGAAGAGTCAGAGATTTATGGTGGCTGATGATCTCAATGCTGGCTCAAAACTTATTATTATGTGGATCAGTTAAAGACCTCCACTTTGATTAACCAAACATGAAAAAATGAAGAATCAATGACTACGGGCTACAGAGCAAAGAACATTATCAAGAATCCAAGAACAATCTTAATGTAATATCTGCTTGTATTAAATGTAATTTGAGGTGACCTCCCTTAGGGGGAGATTGTTAGGATTTAGTAAATCCAGTCATTAAAGTGTCGGTCACCTTAAGTATATGTAATCGTTAGAAAGCTCGTAGTCGTAGTCATTTAATGTTAAGTAGTATTTAGTTAAGTAACACCGTGGAGGACGGACGGGTCTTTACCCACTGTATGCCTGATCCACAGCCCGTAGGTGGCGTTTTATGTAAGACTATAAATACCCTCTACCTCCCAAGGTAGAGGGTTGGAGCTCATAATAATACTTTCATTTTCTCTCACTAAGTTCCCAAAACCTCTAACTATTTCTCTCTCTAAAACCCTATTGTATACGCCCCATTTGATCATGATATGATGTGTTTGTGAAATCCAATATGTTACAATCATCTGGGATTATTCTTTGACAAAATCTCTAACACTCAATCAACAACTCATATCATTGATTGGGGGGGAGAATGATTTCATTAACACAAAAAGTTATTTTTCAATCAATTGGCACGTACTCAAGCAGGGTCTAAGTTTGGATAATCAAAATGAACAATGTTCTTTATCAAATGGATCTAGACCAAGGCTAATGTCTTGTTTTCGAAAGATACTCAAGCATGTTTAATCATTGGAGTTTAAAGTCTCAGATTTGATCATTATCGGTTAAATGTTTTCATAAGCAAGTCACAATTCTCCTCAAAAGCTTTCAAAAACAATTTAAATCAATAGAGATCACAAATCTCAAATGACTTGAAAATTGTGATCGGGGGAGAATTTGGGATTTAAATTGGATTTAAACTGATAACTCAATAAATGGTTGTGAAAGGTGTTTAACAAGGTGTCCCTCCTACATATGTCAAACGATTTCAAATTTTCCATGCATATGTTAAGGGGGAGCATCTTTCTTATACCATAAAGGGTTAAAACGTGATGATTTGTCTCAAAGTGCAAGCTCCATCTAATATGTGCTAAACTCTTTTCGAATCTCGAAGCACATATTGAGGGAGAGCATTTTAAAAGGGAAAAAACCTTCAAGGTACAAATATTCATATGTTTCAACATAATGTACCTTGATTGATTTTCTAATGGTTTCCGTATGGCTATATTATCGTGAAAGTGCTTCTAAGAATTCTTTCCTCTTTGTGCAAAACAATTTCAAAAATTATATGCACAAGTTGAGGGGGAGCAACTCTTTTGAAAATCACATCCTTTCCCAAAAATATCTTTAACAAAGTATGAAAAAATACTAAATTTTATCGGGAAAGTGATGTTGATAACTTTTAGAAATTGTTGATCAAAGAATCGAATATTTCATTCTTAAATCTGATATTTTCAAGTCCTCTTGCCTCCATGTACCAAAACCATTTCAAATATATGATGCACATGTTGAGGGGGAGCTTTTTCTAAAAATATCAAAAACAATTCAGGTACAAAATGTTTTGATCATGTATCACAAGTACTTGGATTGATTTTCAAATGGTTTTCAATTGGTTCCAATGGAAGAAGAACAATACCAAAAGACTGACCAAATTTACTTTATGTATGGAGTTATAAGGATGGTTAGGTTAGGTATTCGTTCCCACGATCCCGCCAGTGCCGGAGGGATCTACCCAGGGACAATCCACTAGATAGTGTAGAAGTCCTTAGGTGTGATGAAAAAAAAAGAGATAAATGAGAAATGGGAAGAGTGCGGACTAAGACAGAGCTAGTACTAGAATAAACTCAACAAGGTTCTAGTTATCAAGTCTCGGTAAGCACTGAAGGGGTTGAAGAATGAAAAAGAAATGAATGAGAAAAGGTTGTAAAGATATAGCCCTCCATTATTTCAACCTTAGGGCAGAAACCGGGTTCAATTCATATGCTACTGGTGGTTACCAAAGTAACACCGGTATTCAAGACGAGACGTCATGGAACCAGTGACACACTGCACTAAAACTTCCCTAGCTACTCAAGTTCCTCTTAAAAGGACTTGTTTCATTCTCACGGGGAACCTACATAATCTATCGACTCTCTCCTAGAGATTGTTGATATTGAAGAAGGAGACCATCTCCCTAGTCTCCGGCATAGGAACCAAATGTGCACAATTGAGTCTAGAGCCACGAGATCATCAATAAATCTCAATAGGACACTGTCAATGAAGACTCTATGTTTCATATAATGTGGAAAGAGAGAATATATTTTAAGATTCTTACGCATTATCCTTCTGGTAGTGCCACAACATCTGAGTGATATGCAAACATATTCACAATGAAGATGGAAAGCCTTCTAGAGCCAACATCAAACAAGCTCTTGGTAGGTGGCATGTGAGATCTATCTAATAGATCAACCATGTGACAACTGAACAGAAACAATGGGACGATTCAAAATTATGAATCAATCCTGGTTCAGGTAATGGATTGACGGATACCTTTGAAAAACCAGTCGTTGTGCGCAAAAATCATTTTTCTATGGCACATCGACTGTGTATCACATTTTCAAATATCAAAAGGTGTTTATGATTGAAAATTGATTTTTCATATAAAACCTTCGTTATATTGCGAAAATTCTTTCTGATATGCAATACACGATTGTTGTTCAAATCATTTTTAATCAATCAGTAAATCTCAATTTGCTGGTTCACTCACTCCGTGTTGTCTTCTTTGAGACGTTCTGGTTTAAGAACGGCTAGAGCAGCTGTGAAACCCTGTCAAGGAGATTCTTAGGAATACTACCTGATCAAAGGCAGTACTTGTACTGATAAACGGGGAACCGTGGGCCGTGTACCTCAATTCAACGAAAGTGATCAAAGACACTTTCGTGCAATTTTATTGCTAACTGTTGTATGCAGGAACACCCTGACGAGTGCAGCTGTTCACAATTGAGGAGTAAATCCATAGCCGCATGCTCACACAACACATTCACATCTAAAGAAATCATGATAAAAGCATCAACAACTCTGATATTTTCACTCCATGCTTCTGCTACGCTGCTGTAAATATCATGATTCATTAAAAGCTTCCGCAACTCTGATGAGAAGACATCATGATCCAGAATGTGAGCATGTCGGTCCAAATGTCACAACATCACATGATGGCAACAATGCAAAGGAGGAGCCAGAGATATATGGTGGCGGATGATCTCAAAGCTAGCTCAACAATTATCAACACGTGGATCTGATAAAGACCTCCACTTGAAGTATCAAATATGCGGAACATGAAGGATCAAAGACTATGGACTACAGAGCGAAGAACATAATCAAGAAACCAAGAACAATCAAAATGTAATATATGTTTGTATTCAATGTAATTTGAGGTGACCTCCCTTAGGGGGAGATTGTTAGGATTTAGAATATCCATGAGTTAAAGAGTCGGTCACCTCAAGTATATGTATTCGTTAGAAAGCTCGTAGTCGTAGTTATGTTATGTTAATAAGTGGTTTTATAAGTAACACCGTGGAGGACGGACGGGTCTTTACCCACTGTATACCTGATCCACAGCCCCGTAGGAGCTGTATTTTGTAAGACACTATAAATACCCTCTACCTCCCAAGGTAGAGGGTTGGAGCTTCAATACCATTTTTCTTTGTTTCACATAGTTCCCAACTCTCTTCTCTTTCTCTCTCAAAAACTTTCTCTCTCTAAACTCTTTTATACGCCTCTTTGATCTTGGTTGTTATGTGTTTATGAAATCCAATAAGTAACAAATCAACACAGATAATCCAATTGTTTATGTGTCTCTATCTCAAGAAGCACCTGTTGCAAATCACTCATCATCATCCTCAAATCCTCAATCCTCGAGTGTACATCATGGAAATGTTTCTGCCAACTATGATGGAGATAACCCCTTTGCCACTCCAGAAGATGCACCGTTTGAAAATATATTTTCCCCTGAACCAACACCTGAACTATCTTCATCAGGGGATCCAAACTCTGCTACATCAATTCCTCATCACCAACCACATGAACATCTCAGAAAATGGACCCATGATCATCCATTGGACAACATTATTGGAAACCCGTCTCGTCTGGTATCCACTCGTAAACAACTTGCCACAGATGCCTTATGGTGCTTCTTCAATTCTGTATTATCAAAGATCGAACCTAAAGATGTCAAAACAGCAATGTCTGAGGACAGCTAGTTTAGTGCTATGCAGGAAGAAATCCATGAGTTTGATCGTCTTGATGTATGGGAATTAGTACCAGCTCCAGATTGTGCGATGATCATTGCTCTCAAGTGGATCTTCAAAGTAAAGCTTGATGAGCACGGTGATATTCTGAAAAATAAGGCAAGACTGGTGGCTAAAGGATACCAACAAGAGGAGGGTATTAATTTTGAGAAATCATTTGCTCCGGTTGCATGAATTGAGGCTATCAGAATCTTTCTGGCTAATGTTGCTAGCAAAAACATGATAGTTTATCATATGGATGTAAAGACTGCATTTCTGAATGGTGATCTCAAAGAAGTAGTCTACGTCAGCCAACCCGAAGGTTTTGTGAATCCAGAGCATCCTACCCATGTCTATCGCTTGAAGAAGTCCCTTTATGGTTTGAAACAAGCTCCAAGGGCATGGTACGATACACTGTCAAAGTTTCTCTTAACTAATGGATTCAGCAAAGGAGCAGTTGATCCCACATTGTTCACCAGAAAGTCAGGCAAACACTTAATTCACGTTCAAATCTATGTTGATGATATTATTTTTTCCTCGACCGACCCTAATGAATGTGACCGTTTTTCAAAGGAGATGGGCTCCAAATTTCAAATGTCTATGATGGGACAAATGTCATTTTTTTGGGATTACAAATTTCACAAAGTCCCGGAGGCATTTTCATTAATCAATCTAAATATGCTAATGAAATTTTAAAGAAATTTGGATTTGATTCTTGTGACCCTATTGACACTCCCATGGTGGAGCGTACAAAACTGGATGAGGACCACTCAGGGATCATGGTTGATCAAACAAAATACCGAAGTATGATTGGATCCCTGATGTACCTCACAGCCAGTAGACCAGATATTATATTCGTTGTATGCATGTGTGCTAGATACCAGGGTAAGCCTACCAAAAAGCACCTTGAAGCAGTTAAACGGGTCTTTCGGTATCTCGAAGGAACCATTAACATGGGACTTTGGTATCCGAAGGACACCAATATGTCACTAACAGTATATGCAGATGCAGACCATGCAGGGTGTCAAGATACACGTCGAAGCACGTCAGGTGGTGCTCAGTTTTTGGGAGATAAATTTGTAAGCTGGTCTTCAAAGAAACAAATGAGTACGTCTATATCCTCTACAAAGGCGGAATACATAGCCATGTCATCTTATTGTGCTCAAATCCTATGGATGAGATCACAATTATCTGGCTATGGCTTTGAATTAAACAATATCCCGCTGTATTGTGATAACAAAAGTGCCATTGCTCTCTGTTGCAACAATGTTCAACATTCAAGAGAAAAGCACATCGAAATTCGACATCATTTCATCAGGGAACAAGTGGAGAAAGGTGTGGTTGAATTATATTTTTTGAGAACTGAATATCAGCTGGCAGACATCTTCACTAAAGCGCTTCCTAGAGAATGTTTTGAGTTTATTCTTCCACGACTAGGACTAAAGAGTCTACAACCGGAGACACTCAAACGTCTTCAAGAGGAAGAAGAGGAGTAAAGGCTTGTCTTCATCTATTCTATGTACATATATTATCAAAAATCAAAATACAAAACTATAAAACACACAAAAACCAAATAGAAAAATATAAAATTTCAAAATCCATAAAAATCAGAAAATTTTTGAAAAAGTCCAAAAATATTTTATCTGGTTTCGATAACATCTATGGACTTTGATTTGACACTCAAAGAATAGCACGGGTATTTAGATGAAGTTCGAATGTACATACACTTTTATTTTAAAATAAAAAAAAAAAAAAAAAAAAAAAAAAAAAAAAAAAAAAAGATGATTGAGAAAAATGATGGTTTATTGTCACTTCAGGCAGTAACCAGTTTTTAAAGAAAGAACAGAGCTATGCTTCATCCAATTTTTATAACCTCACGCTCTGATTCTAAAAACAAAATTTTTATAAGGAATATTTGTCGCCAAAAAGCCAAATGTTTTCAATCCAAATATTTTTCCTTCTAAAGATTCTACTGAAAATTATTTATCATCTAATGAAAACAAATTTGCTTTGAAAATAACTCGGTCTTTATTTTGAAAATCACCCGGACTTCACATTTGTCAAAATCTCTATCACTCAATCAACAACATACATCATTGATTGAGGGGGAGAGTGATTTCAAACATATCAAAATGGTTATTTTTCAAAACAATTGGCACGTAAACATTCAAGGTCTAATTTTGGATAATCATAAAGAATAATGTTTTATACAATTGCATCCAGACCCAGGTTGTGTTTTCATAAGATATTTAAGCATGTTTTAATCAATGGAGTTTAAAGTCTCATACTCTGATCATTATCAATTAAATATTTTCAAAAGAAGGTCACAATTCTCCTCAAAAAGCTTTCAAAATCAATTTAAATCAATAGAGATCACAAATCTCAAAGGATTTGAAAATTGTGATCGGGGGAGAATTTGTGATTTAAATTTGACTTAAAACTGATAATTTGATAAATGGTTTAGAAATATAATAACAAGATCTCCTCCTTACATATGCCAAACGATTTCAAATTTTCCATGCACATGTTAAGGGGGAGCATCTATGTTAAACCAAAATAATTGAAACGTGATTGATTTATCTCAAAGTGCAAGTTCCCTCTAGGATGTACAAAACTCTTTCGAATCTCGATGCACACATTGAGGGGGAGCAATCTAATGAAAACCTCATCATTCCCAAAATATTTTATCCAAATTACCTAAAATACTTGATTTGATCGGGAAGTGATGATGATCATTTTAGAAAATATTAATCAAAGATTGGATCTTCATTTTTAATCTAAGATTCAAAAGTCCTCTTGCCTCCATGTGCTAAAATGATTTCAAATATTTGAATCACATGTTGAGGGGGAGCTTTTCTAAAAAGATCAAAAACAATTAAGGTACAAAATGCTTTGATTTTATATCACAAGTACCTTGATTGATTTTCAAATGGTTTTCAATTGGTTTCGAGGCTAAATGAACAATACCAAAAGACCGACCAATTTATATTATGCATGAAGATATAAGGATGGCTAGGTTAGGTATTCGTTCCCATGATCCTGCTAGAGCCGGATGGATCTACCCAGGGATAATCCACTAGATAGTGTAGAGTCCTTAGGTATAATGAAAAAGGAGAAAAATGAGAAATGGGAAGAGTGCGGACTGAAACTGAGCTAGAATTGGAATAAACCCAACAAGGTTCTAAGTAATGAAGTATCTGTAAGCACTGAAGGGGTTGAAGAATGAAAAAGAAATGAATAAGAAAAGGGTGAAAAGATATAGCCCTCCAATAATTCAACCTTACGGCAGAAACCGGGTTCAATTCATAAGCTACTGGTGGTTAAGGTAACACTGGTATTGAAGACAAGACGTCATGGACCCAGTGATGCACTGCACTACAACTTCCCATGCTACTCAAGTTCCTCTTAAAAGGACTTGTTTCATTCTTACAGGGAACCTACATAATCTATCGACTTTCTCTTAGAGATTGTTGATATTGAAGAAGGAGACCCTCTCCCTAGTCTCCGGTATAGGAAACCAAAATGCACAATTGAGTCTAGAGCCAAGAGATCATCAATAAATCTCATTAGGACACAATTAATGAAGACTCACTGTTTCACACAATGTGGAAAGTGAGAATATATATTAAGAGTCGTACGCATTATCCTTGTGGTATTGCCAGAACATCTGAATGATGTGTTAACACATTCACAATGAAGATGGAAAACCTTCTAGAGCCAACATTAAACAAGCTCTTGGTGGGTCGCATGTGAGATCTATCCAATAGATCAAACATGTGACAACTGGACAGAAACGATGGGGTGATTCATATTCTGAATCAATCCTGGTTTAGGAATGGATTGACGGATACCTTTGAAAAACCAGTCGTTATGCATAAAAATTATTTTCTGTAGCACATCGATTGTGTATTAATGTTTCAAAATTAAAAGGGTATTTATGATTGATAATTGATTTTCTAATAAAACCTTCGTTGTATGGCAAAACCCCTTATATTAAGCAATACATGATTTTTTTTCAAATCATTTTTCATCAATCAATGAATCTCAATTCGTTGGTTCACTCACTCCGTGTTGTCTTCTTTGAGACGTTCCGGTTTGAGAACGGCTAGAGCAGCTGCGAAACCCTGTCAAGGAGATTCCTCGGAATTATACATGATCACAGGAAGTACTTGTACTGATCAACGGGGAACCGTGGGCCGTAATTCAAAGAAAGTGATCAAAGACACTTTCGTGCGCTTTATTGCTAACTGTTTTCTGCAGGAACACCCGACGGTTGCAGCTGATCAGAATTGAGGAGTCAATCCATAACCGCATGCTCACACATCACATTCACTTCTAAAGAAATCATGATAAGTGTATGTCTTCATCAAGTGACTCTGATATTTTCACTCCATGCTTCTGCTACGCTGCTGTAAATGTCATGAATCAACAAAAGCTTCCCCAACTCTGATGAGAAGATATCATGATCTAGAATGTGAGCATGTCGGTCCAAAAGTCACAACTTCACAAAATGGAAATATCACAAAGGATGTGTCAGAGATTTATTATGACTGATGATCTCAAAGATGGTTCAATACTCATTATCACGTGGATCAGTTAAAGACCACCACTTGAACGAACTCAACATGCGGAACTTGAAGAATCAAAGACTACTGGCTACGATGCAAAGAACTTAATCAAGAATTCAAGAACACCAAACTGTAATATCTGTTTGTAATCCTTTGAGATTTGTGATCTCTATTGATTTAAATTGATTTTGAAAGCTTTTTGAGGAGAATTGTGACCTTCTTTTGAAAATATTTAATTGATAATGATCAGAGTATGAGACTTTAAACTCCATTGATTAAAACATGCTTAAAGATCTTATGAAAACACTGTATGCCTGATCCACAGCCCGTAGGAGGCGTGTCTTGTAAGAAGTAAGAACCTATAAATACCCTTTGCCTAGCAAGGCAAAGGGTTGGAGCTTCTCATAATATCATTTTTCTTTGTCTCACTAAGTTCCCAAATCTCTTCCACTTTCTCTATCTAAAACCTCAAACTATTCGACCCATTTTGTGTTATGTGATGTGTTTATGAAAACTTATATGTTACACAAACCTTGGCTATTTCATCCATAAACCATATCATCATAAAGCATACTCAAGCATTAAATACAACGAAGATGCCTAGTTGCTGTCCTAAGCCAATTTCAATTTAGATAAGAAACAACCTAACAATAATCAATAACTATGTTTCATAGATCTAAGCAAACACACAAGAAATTTAGCTAGACATGATAGACAAGCAAGCATACACACAATCAATCGGATAGGGGATAGACATAATGATAATTTGGATTAATAAACTTATCTCGATGTGTAAAATAGGGTATAGGACCCTAAGATACTGTCCAATTCAGACTACAAACGATTTAGGGTTTTTTCTCCAAAATTCTACCTCTTAAATACAGAAAAATCGAATTCTATATATAGATTTACAACTGCGACGATGTCACCTTTTGCATGGGACGTCGTCAGCTCGCCGTCTTTAGGGTTTCGTCTTGGCCAAGTCATCGATGGGACGGCGTCACCTTAGAGTTGTGACGTCGTCAATCATCAGTTGGGACGTCGTCTTGATTCTAGATCTGGGTCGTCTGAGGTGAAAACTGTGAGTGACGCCCTCTATTTTTAAAGTGTGACGCCGTCAGGCTATAATACTAGAATTTTCATTGAGCCATCGCGTGCATGTTTTGATCAAGTCATCATAGAGGGACGGCGTTGCCCTTTGGTTGGGACTCCGTCAGGTACTGTTGATCAGTCTTGTGAGGCTTTGATCTTGACTTTGCCATTTTCTTCATGTATTTGCTCCTTTTCGTCCAAATGTGCTTCATTCCAGCATTTTGCTTCCAAAAGATCTAAAAGTAAAAAAGGAACAAAATTAAACAGTAACGGATATAAAATGTGTCGAAATAGGGCTTAAATGACCCTCTAAAAGTGTACGTTTTAAATCCTTATCAAATATCCCTACACTTGGTATTTGCTTGTCCTCAAACAAATGTGTTTTTGACCAATCAATTTATAAGTTGAGGGCATGAAGCATTGGTTTAAATTATTTTACAACAAGTAAAAGCACCGCAATAGTCATAACAAGCACGGAAATTATACACTAGCACCTCACAAGTGGTGTTTGGATTCTCTCATCTCTCGGGTTTATATGAAATATAATACGAATGGAAATGGAAGATAAACACTCATTACCGGGCATAGTACATAGATTACCATAAGCTTGAGACAAGATCAAACCTCCATCGCTTTGGCGTAAGTGCCTAGAAACAACTATTTAAGAGGTCTTTACAAGGGTTGTAACGTTAGGCTTAGGGTAGGGAAACAAAGGGTTTTGTTGGATAGGGGATATTTAGTGGTGGCAAGTCAAAAATATTATGTTACAAGCATGAAAAGCATGGCGTTGCTAAGCCAAGAGTCGACTCACCAACTCTAGATAACTTGAAACAAAACAAACATAAATTTAAAAACATAAACATAAAGATAGATGTAGGATGGTAGCCCTGATTGGGTCCGAACCGTCAAGTCTAACAGACTAAAAACTGCTCAAACACTAATGCAATTAAGATCAGAGGAATATAGGGAATTCCTGGGTCGTTAAGTCCCACGGAGGATGAATTGGTGTTAAAACACTTAATCAGATAGCGAATAACCACTAAGGATAGTGGTCAGTAAGGATTTTGAGTTTGTTTATAAACTACAGAAGATTAAAGGAGATTAAAAGTTAAAATCTATTAAATAAACGCTATCACTATAATTAAAATGATGTTTTTGTTTTTATGTTTTTATAAAACTGAAATTAAAATCTACGCGACGTACAATTAAAAACGTGAAACTTACACAATATTAACCCTAAAAATATGAAAATGATATTTTTATAAACCTAATGATAAAAGAAAATTATTAGAAAAATAAAATTAATTTTATAACTATTTATCTAATTATTATTAATTAAAAACTATTTTAACTATTTAATAATTAACCAAAATACAAGAAATTAGGAAATAAAGCTAGAAAAATAAAATTATGAAATGAAAAAGTCTAAAATATCAAACTAGAATTTTCAAAACTATTTTTGCATTTTTCTGA
The DNA here is from genome assembly GCA_019973895.1 of Chrysanthemum seticuspe. Lineage (NCBI taxonomy): Eukaryota > Viridiplantae > Streptophyta > Magnoliopsida > Asterales > Asteraceae > Chrysanthemum > Chrysanthemum seticuspe. The sequence continues at coordinate 293,693,345 of BPTQ01000007.1, forward strand.
TTATTTTTCTATTTTTTATGAATTTTAAACTATTAAAAACTAATTAAATTACTAAAAATTAACAAATAAACTATGAAAAATCTGGAAAATTACTTTTTTCACTACTTATATTTATCTAAACTTAATAAAAATGAAAAATTATTTTTTTGGACTTTTTCTGAATTTTTTCTATTAAAAGCTATTTAAATAATCCTAAAAACTGTTTTTAATTAAGAAAAATAGCAAACAGTTATAAAAAAATGTAAAAATTTCAGGAAAACTCTAAAATTATGCTAGGAATCTATGAAAAATAGAAAAACATGATGTTGTGTGTAGAAATCAGAAACTGCTTTTCTAATGCTTATTGGAATAAGCACTAAAATAAGCTACAGTGACACAACAGGCACAAATCTATTACAGAAGCTCAAATATGTAATAAGAACTCTAATGCAACTAATTTCAACAAGCTACAACCATAGAAACAACAAGCTCAACAGATTTGATGTTGTGAGCTTTTTGCTAAAACAGGTGTGGGGAGGCAACTTTGGATACAAGCACAGGTTTCAAATTAAGCTCAAACTGAAAATCACCAATTGGGACTCAAAGAAGACCTGGGTGAGAGTAATTGTTCCAAAAATCAGCTTATGACAAGCTCTTATGAGCACTGTGCACAAGTTACAATATCTGTGAAAATCTCAGCATTCACTGAGTAAGTGGTGCAGGGCACTTGACCCCTTCTTTATGAGCTTGTTTGAGAGCTTTACAAAATTAACAAAATTTTACTAAAATAGCAATAAGAAAGTAGACCTGGTCAAGTTATTAATCCCAAAGTTTGGTTTGATTTAGTCCAAGAATGAATCCAAGAAAAATCTTGCTAGTTGGGCAAAAAACCACTTTTCCAAGTTTTGTTGACTTTTGACAGATTGAGAAACTTTGACTTTTATGATCTTTGGATCAAATTTTAAGATTGATGTGGATGTAATATGTTAAGCTAAACCTACTGCAAGCAATGTTTAATGAATTTGAACCCAAAACAAGGGTCTGCTTATCCAATTATCACAACAGTGAGCAGTTAGAGAGATTTAGAGTGATATTTGACTTTGGTGATGTTGCAGGCACAAATTAAGTCTGAAAGAAGTTTATTTGGACTCAACAAATATTAACCAACAACTATTGAACACTGAATAGACCTTTGAGACAGATTAAACCCTAGATCCAAACACCCCTTTTGTATACTGATTATCAACAAGACAGATCTAAACATTAAACCAACATGTACTTTTGATCAAACCAACTTTAAATAACCTAAATGCTACTTATTAAACTAATTTTAACTACTTATAATAACAAGGACAGATTATGCTAAGAACTTGAAAAATGACTTACAACTGTTCCTAGCCACAGTGGCTTGTACAAACAGAACCAATGAACCCAAGGACCACTACTCTAGTTTAATTACCCCATTAACTCAGCAACAACCAAATTCACCACTGCATCAACCATTTTTCATTTCCAAGGCCACATGAACTTTATTTGACTTTTGTTGACCAATTCTCTAAACTGCTGGAAACTTGAATATAGACTCACAAAAAGCTATGAAGAGCTTAAATGAGCTTGTGTGAGCTTAAAAACAAGCTAACAAAGGCTTTTGCATTAGACTTTGAAACTGAAAATATCAACAGTGAACTGAAAATATGAAACTTGAATGAATACTTGAATTAACACTTGAACTGAACTTAAATTGAAGAAATAACTTGAGTTTTAATACATTGATATAAAAGGTAACAAATTAAAGCTTAACTTAAAACATACTTATAAAAACGACATACAGTAATTTAAAAAACAAAAAACTTGTTTCTTCTCTACTTCTTTCTCCTCTTTTATGCTTCCAACTTGATACACGTGGCCTTCTGATGCAATCCCACCTCCCAATTCAACCAATGGAAAGGTTTAGAGTGTATTTCATGTTTTACCATTTTTGGCGGGAAGACTCCATTTGACTTGTAGGGCACTGTAACAGGCAAGTAGGGGGGGTGGCATTAATTGTGGGTGGTGGATGATGATGAGGGTGTAAGAAAGGTGAGGCTGAGGTGATGGGTTGCAGGCAACAGGTGGGAAAGAGGGGATGTGGAAGAAGAAGGGAAGGGCGCGTGTTTATCTGGTTTGACTTATTTTAACCAAGGGGTCAAAATTGGATTGTGACAGGGCTAAGGCAAGGGGTCCAAAATGTATAAAGGCAGGGGGCAGGGGCGGAACTACATATACATTATGGGGGGGCGGTGCCCTCCACGATTCGCCAAAAAAAATCAGATTTTAGTGTAAAAAAAAATTTTTAGGACCATTTTATTAAAGTGCACCCCCTCACAAAATTAAATTGCCCCCCACCTTGAAGCCAAACAATGTAAAAAACCCCCACTTTGAAGCCAAACAATATAAAAACCTTATATCTTTATCCTTATTTTTATGTGCACAACGACTTTTGTCAACAAAAAAAAATTTTGCCCCCCGTCTTCAATTTTCCTGGGTCCGCCACTGGCAGGGGGTCAATTTGTAGTTTTGACAAGGGTTTGGCTAATTTAATATGACAAGGACCTTTATTGTAAATCTGAAATTTGAAGGACTATTCCTGCCATTTTTCCAAAGTTACCATAAGGACTAAAATTGACAACCTTTAATAGTGCAAGGACTAAACTTGCCATTTTCCTATTTTCAAAGGATTATTTTTGCCAATTTCCAAAGTTCAGGGACTAAAGTTGTAAATTTGTAATTTTAAGTTTCAAGGACCAATTTTGACAACTTAGGAATCCCTAGGGACTCAAAATGAAATTTTTCTTTATTTGGTTTTACCAGGGACTGTTTTTGACAACTTTTCAAACTTGGGGGACTAAAACTGCCAATTATGCAAACTTGATACGTTTTTCACCAGATTTTGATGTTTTTGCATTTAAAACATATAAAACACTTGTTTGTGATATTTTTATCATTTTGATGCGTTTCTGAGTGTTTTCAGATGTTTTTGCAGTTTAATTTGTACAAAAATGATGAGTATTTAGACACTCATCAATCCCCCACACTAAGATATTGCTAGTCCCTAGCAATGTTTTAAGAAAAATTAATGGATTTCATCTCTTTACCAAAAGCCATTACTTCTGGAGTAGCCAAATGTTTCAGTTCAAGTAAGAACTTTGGTACACCGATAACCAAATGATTTTGAGCAAATCACCAGCTTCCAACGGATTTGATTTGTCTTTACCAGAAGCCGTTTGCTTCTGGACTAGCCAACTCTTAGATAAAATATCTTTGGTGAGCTGATTACCAATTATGGTTTTCCAACTGCCTTTACCACAAGCCATAAACTTGCGGGCTAGCCAACTCTTCACTTTTTAGGATATGGTGAGCTGAATACCATACAATTTTGGGCAAATTGCAAGCCGTCAACGGATTTGAGATATCTTTACCAAGAGTCGTTTGCTCCTGGATTAGCCAATCCTTTTGTTTATTAGACAAGGCGGACTGATAACCAAACGAGTAAGTGTAGAACACTTACTCCAAAAAAAAATTTTGGCCAAAAATGGGGGAATTAGGCGGTATAATTACATGATAAAATTCGTGAGAATTCCCCCCCACACTTAGAAATGAATATTGCCCTCAATATTCAAAGTACCGGCGGTTATGCCGAAACATAGAACGTAAAAGGGAAATACTAAGGCCATTATTCAGCAAGGATTTTTTTTTTTTTTTTTTTTTTTTTTTTTTTTTTTAAAGATCTTATATACAACAGCGTGGGGTAACTCCCCCACACTAGGGTGGTACACACGGGTGAAAACCCATGTAACATGCTACTGTTTTTGATACCCGAGTCGCTAGCTTGACTCGATCCCCGCATTCATTGGTTCATGGGGAAGGTTTGTAGATCCGGGACAATCACAGGAGGAATGCCCTCTCCAAAGTAATGCTTCACTCGATGACCATTCACTTTAAAGTCAGGACCATCGGGTTGAGATAACTCAATGGTGCCATAAGGATAAACCTTAGTGATAGTAAATGGTCCAGACCAGCGGGATTTAAGCTTTCCCGAGAAAATCTTCAATCTTGAGTTAAAAAGAAGGACTCGATCACCAACGTTGAAAACGCGGTTTTTGATCTTTGAGTCATGAATCTTCTTTGTTTTTTCTTTATAGATCAAAGAGTTCTCGTATGCTTGATCACGGAGTTCATTTAATTCATTCATTTGAACTTTCCGGTGATTACCAGCAGTCTGAATATCAAAGTTGGCATGCTTCAAGGCCCAGTATGCCTTGTGCTCTAACTCAACAGGTAGATGACACGCCTTCCCGTATACAAGCTTGTATGGAGTGCACCCGATGGGTGTTTTATAAGCTGTACGGAAGGCCCAGAGTGCGTCATCTACCTTATCCGACCAAGAGGCACGGTTTTCGCCAACCGTCCTCTCCAGAATTCTTTTTATCCCTCGGTTTGAAACTTCCACTTGCCCACTAGTTTGGGGGTGGTACGCAGTAGAGAGACGGTGAGTTACACCATACTTCTGCATGACTCTTTCAAACTGGTCATTGCAGAAATGCGTACCACGATCACTGATTATGGCTCGTGGAGTTCCAAACCTGGCAAACAAGGATTTTAAGAATTTCACTACAACTCGGGCATCGTTGGTAGGCAAAGCCTTAGCTTCAACCCATTTTGACAAGTAGTCAACGGCCACGAGTATGTACTTATTACCGCGAGAAGAAGGGAATGGCCCCATAAAGTCAATGCCCCAGATGTCAAAGATCTCACACACTTGAATGGCGTTTTGTGGCATTTCATTCCTTTGTGAGATATTCCCGTGACGTTGACAAGCGTCACAGGCTTTGACGAATTCATGGGCATCCTTATAGATCGTGGGCCAATAGAATCCGGAATCAAACACCTTCTTGGCGGTGTAGTTGGGGCTATGATGTCCCCCAGTAGGTCCAGAATGGCAAGCTTTGAGAATGTCAATAGCTTCCTGACCATATACACATCGCCTGATGACTTGATCCGCGCAGATTTTAAACAAGAAAGGGTCGTCCCAGAAGTAATGTTTAACATCCTTGAAGAACTTGTTCTTCTGTTGGGACGACATCCCTTTCACTATGAAGTTACCCGCATGGTAATTTGCGAAGTCAGCAAACCACGGGGTAGTAGAGTCTCCACGAAAAGAAACCGCATTGAGTGTCTCGAGAGGAAATGTTTCATTTATTTCCTTTTTCTCAAACACATCCTGGTGAGGGTTCTCTAATCGGGATAGATGATCAGCAGCTAGGTTCTCAGCTCCTTTTTTATCACGTATAATGATATCAAATTCCTGGAGGAGGAGAACCCAACGGAGCAATCTCGGCTTTGCATCTTGTTTTGCAAAGAGATATTTAAGAGCCGAGTGGTCCGTATACACCACGCATTTGGTCAAGATGAGGTATGGCCGAAACTTTTCAAACGCATACACCACAGCTAATAGTTCTTTTTCTGTAGTGGTGTAATGGGTTTGAGCTTCAGTCATAGTCTTACTTGCGTAGTGTATAGGCTGAAAATGCTTTGTTTTGCGTTGCCCCAAGACTGCACCGATAGCAAAATCACTTGCATCGCACATGAGTTCGAAGGGTAAATCCCAGTCGGGGGCAACTAGAATGGGTGCTTCCGTAAGCTTTTCCTTTAGTGTTTCAAAAGCTTCGACGCACTCAGGAGAGAAGATAAAAGGAGCTTCTTTTTCAAGAAGATGGGTCATAGGCCGAGCGATTTTGGAAAAATCCTGTATGAATCTACGATAAAACCCGGCATGACCAAGAAAACTCCTAATACCTTTGACGGTAGTAGGATGAGGCAGTTTAGCAATAACATCAACTTTTGCTCTATCGACCTCAATCCCGTTTTTTGAAATCTTATGGCCAAGGACTATGCCTTTTTTGACCATAAAGTGACTTCTCCCAGTTTAGACATAGATTGGTGTCTTCACACCTTTTTAACATTTTGTCTAAATGGGAGAGACAAGTCTGAAATGAATCCCCGATGACTGAGAAGTCATCCATAAACACCTCCATTGTTTCCCCGATCATGTCGTGGAATATGGCCATCATACAGCGTTGGAACGTGCCAGGAGCGTTACATAAGCCAAAAGGCATACGTTTGTAGGCAAAAGTTCCGTATGGGCAGGTGAATGTGGTCTTCTCTTGATCCTGTGGATCAATGGGGATCTGAAAGTAACCCGAGAAACCATCAAGGAAACAATAGTATTCGTTCCCTGCTAATCTCTCAAGCATCTGGTCCATGAAGGGTAGAGGAAAATGGTCTTTACGGGTGGCGTCATTCAACTTACGATAGTCAATACAGACACGCCATCCCGTAACCAATCGAGTTGGAATCAACTCGTTTTCTTCATTCGTGACAACAGTTATGCCACCCTTTTTTGGAACACAGTGAATCGGGGCTAACCCAAGGACTATCTGAGATAGGGTAAATCAATCCTGCATCAAGAAGTTTGATAACCTCCTGTTTGATAACATCATGGATTTTTGGATTCACCCTTCTCTGATGTTGAACTGCTGGTTTGAAGTCATCCTCCATCAAGATTTTGTGAGTACAAAATTCAGGGTTAATACCCTTAATGTCGGAGAGTTTCCAAGCAATTGCTTGCTTGTGTGACTTCAAGACCTTTATGAGAGCAGTCTTTTCATCTTTACTCAAATCTCGAGCAATAATGACAGGCAATTTATCATCGCCTTCAAGAAATGCATACTCAAGATGAGGTGGTAAGTCCTTAAGTTCGACTTCAGGAAATTCTTCAGTTTTCTCAACTGACTTGACTTCCTTGTTATGAAGTTTGACGGGAGGGAGAGGAGGAGAAGTGTCCTGATTTAACAACTTCTCAAGAGTAAGAATATCTCCCTCCGGATTAATCTCATGGAGATTAATCTCTTCTGGAATTGTATCACTAGGGTGAGGGGTTGATGAATGATCATCTTTAAGCATTTTCTCAATGAGAAGTATGTCCCCCTCGATGTCAATTGGAGCGTGATCAATTTCCCATGGAACAGAATCACTAGCCAAGTATGCTTCAATCTCTTCCAAGATGAAGTCGCTTCCCTCAAACGGAGTGAGAGAAGGAGTAGAATTGGCTATGATAGGTTGAGAAGATGTGGTGGGATTCCCACTCACAGAATTATGAGAATAACCCAGAACTTCTTGAGAGTACTCTTCAGAAGCAACATCAATGATATCGATTCGGTTAATCGACTCAGAATCATAGTTTGCGGAGTACCTCGAAGTTTGATCAAGGTTAAAGGTGACAGCTTCATTCCCAACACGTAATGTGATTTCTTGCTCAAATACATCAATGAGAGCACGGCCCGTTCTCAGGAATCCTCTTCCAACAATGAGAGGAACCCGTGGATCAGCATCGAAATCAACAACTACAAAGTCAGCTGGAAAATGGAACTTTCCTACTTTCACAAATACGTCCTCGGCAATTCCAAGAGGACGAGATATTGTACGATCTGCAAGCTCGAGAGTCATGCATGTAGGAGTAAGATCCGGAAGAGAAAGTTTCTTCCATACTGAATGAGGCATCAGGTTTATGCTTGCACCAAGATCGGCTAAGGCAAAGCATTCAACCATTCCTGGAAATACACAAGGTAAGAGGAACTTTCCAGGATCTCCAAGCTTCTCGGGAAGCTTCTTCAAGATAACTGCAGAGCAGTTCTCGTTCAGAGGAGTTTTAGCCATTTCAAACAGCTTTTCCTTGTTGCTTAACATGTGTTTGAGAGTTGATGCAAACTTGGGCATCAACATGATAGCATCCGCGAAGCTTATGTCAAAATGAAGTTCTTGGAAAATTTGAAAGAATTTTTCCATTTGATGACCAGCTTTCTCGCGGAGCTTTTGCTCATGTAAACGTGATGGGTAAGGAATAGAAGATTTGGATTTTTCAATGGGAGCAACAGGAGGTTCAAAAACAACTCCTGGATTGGATTTTGGTTTCTGGACAACCTGAGGATGGACAGTGCTGGTACCTCCGTTATTAGTAGGAAGTTCCTTGTCCGTTGTCGCCTCAGGTTCACTTTCCACTACCTTCGGGAGAGAAGAAGAAGAGGTAGTAGGAATAGCGGGTCCATCATATGAAACACCACTCCTGGTTGTGATCGCCTTTGCATCGCCCCTCGGATTAGCGATCGTGTTGCTAGGTAGAGTACCTGAGCCCGAGGGTCGATCATTTAAAGACTTCTTTAATTCAGCGATCTGACTGACCAACAACCTGTTTGTCTCCTCTTGAGTCTTCATGAATTGCCTTAAAAGCTCATCAGATGTTGACACAGGAGGAGGAGGAGGGACAATTTGAGGCCGTATGTTCTGGTTATAGCCAGAATTCCCTTGATTAGGGTTCGTATTCCCCTGAAATTGATTCCCTCGGTTGTAAGTGTTTTGATTAAGATTTCCTTGTTGTTGGAAACCTTGGTTGGGTCCGGAATAGAAATTACCTTGGTTTTGATAACCTTGGTTCATTCTTGGTTGGTTCTGATTCCGGTTAGGATTCTGGTTGAAACCGGGTGGTGCCTGATAAGTGTTAGCACGGTAGTTTGGTTCATTATGAGGACGGTATTGATTACCTCCTTGATTTGAAGTACCGGCTATAGCATTAGCTTCAAACGGACTACCATCGGTGGCAGTACAGTTGTAGTATGCATGAGGACCACCACAAGTAACACAAACTTCAACTTTCTTCACTTCACCATATGATGGTGCTTGTGTGAAAGTGACTTTCTTCTGGTTAGCAAGAACCAAAGCCTGAACAATATCCGTGAGTTTGTCAATCTTAGCATCGGTGCTAGATGTACTCGCGGGAGATGAAGTAGAACGTCCAGCATTAGACTCAGTATGATGTGTCTTTGTGCGGAAAGGACGGACTTGGGACTTGTTTTCAATGATTTGCAAGGCTTCTTTTGTGGTCTTGCTCAAGAAATTACCTCCCGCGGAGGCATTTAGAGAGTCTTGATTGGCCTGGTTCAGACCATTGTAGAAAGTATCCATTTGCATTAACTCGGTAAAACCATGATGCGGATTCATCAAATCTCTGAGAAAATTTCATTATCTCATTCTTAAGACTTGTAGTTCGGGATGGAGGATAGAATTCGTTCACAAACTTGGTGACAAGATCTTCCCATGTCTCAATGGAACGAGGGGGTTGTTTCTCAAGCCAATTCCGGGCTTGTCCCTCTAGAGAAAATGGGAACAGAAGAAGCTTGATAGCTTCGTGTGGGACATTCTTATACTTGATGGTAGATGCAATCTTGTTAAACCATCGAATGTGTGCATGAGGATCGTCCCGCTCAAAACCATAGAATTGGCTTTGGGTTACCAGATTAAGTAACCCGGTTTTGAGCTCAAAAGTGTCAGCCACGATGGCTGGGACAACAATGGCATCTCCGTAACCCTCGATGGGTGCTTGGAGAAGCTCATTCATCGGCTTGTCTTCTGCCATTACGGCAGGTGGTGGTGGTGGTAGACGTTCCTCAGTCACAGCTGAAGGAGCAGAACGTCCTCTACGTCTACGAGGAATCTTTCCAAGTTCTGACAATGGACTTGTAGAACTGGAAGAACGAGTGCGCATGCACTAAGTATAAAAATCAGTTTTCAAAACAAATGAGGCAAAACACAAGTGAACTTAACCAATAATCACAAGTGAAATGGCTTCTTTGAAAAAGGTACACCAAATCACAGGGACACAAAGGCAAGTTTTAAATCTGATGTTCGGGAACTTATTATGGTCGCACCCCCAGTTAGGTAGTGCACTGCCTTGATTTGCGGTGGTTGATTTTTATGTATATTAAGTATCACTGAAAAGACGTAGGTATAGATACGTGCTGATGGGTTTAAAAACTTTTGGACAATGTTTTTGGTATCGTCTCGTTTAACCAAATCGTATTTCTTTAAGAATCACCTTAAAAGAAACACAAGTCAGAAAACGTTACGATTGTTTTGTTGTTTTATATTTTTTTGGTGTTTTTAACACTTTAGGAAAAGTGTTAATGAACTTTTTTGATTTATATTAACTTTACAAAAACTTTTTACAAACTGTGGTATATGTGCAAGTACGGGTCTGAAAAATTTGCTTAGAACACGCTTACAGCCTCCCCGGCAGCGGCGCCAAAATTTGATTGGGTCCGAACCGTCAAGTCTAACAGACTAAAAACTGCTCAAACACTAATGCAATTAAGATCAGAGGAATATAGGGAATTCCTGGGTCGTTAAGTCCCACGGAGGATGAATTGGTGTTAAAACACTTAATCAGATAGCGAATAACCACTAAGGATAGTGGTCAGTAAGGATTTTGAGTTTGTTTATAAACTACAGAAGATTAAAGGAGATTAAAAGTTAAAATCTATTAAATAAACGCTATCACTATAATTAAAATGATGTTTTTGTTTTTATGTTTTTATAAAACTGAAATTAAAATCTACGCGACGTACAATTAAAAACGTGAAACTTACACAATATTAACCCTAAAAATATGAAAATGATATTTTTATAAACCTAATGATAAAAGAAAATTATTAGAAAAAGAAAATTAATTTTATAACTATTTATCTAATTATTATTAATTAAAAACTATTTTGACTATTTAATAATTAACCAAAATACAAGAAATTAGGAAATAAAGCTAGAAAAATAAAATTATGAAATGAAAAAGTCTAAAATATCAAACTAGAATTTTCAAAACTATTTTTGCATTTTTCTGATTATTTTTCTATTTTTTATGAATTTTAAACTATTAAAAACTAATTAAATTACTAAAAATTAACAAATAAACTATGAAAAATCTGAAAAATTACTTTTTTCACTACTTATATTTATCTAAACTTAATAAAAATGAAAAATTATTTTTTTGGACTTTTTCTGAATTTTTTCTATTAAAAGCTATTTAAATAATCCTAAAAACTGTTTTTAATTAAGAAAAATAGCAAACAGTTATAAAAAAATGTGAAAATTTCAGGAAAACTCTAAAATTATGCTAGGAATCTATGAAAAATAGAAAAACATGATGTTGTGTGTAGAAATCAGAAACTGCTTTTCTAATGCTTATTGGAATAAGCACTAAAATAAGCTACAGTGACACAACAGGCACAAATCTATTACAGAAGCTCAAATATGTAATAAGAACTCTAATGCAACTAATTTCAACAAGCTACAACCATAGAAACAACAAGCTCAACAGATTTGATGTTGTGAGCTTTTTGCTAAAACATGTGTGGGGAGGCAACTTTGGATACAAGCACAGGTTTCAAATTAAGCTCAAACTGAAAATCACCAATTGGGACTCAAAGAAGACCTGGGTGAGAGTAATTGTTCCAAAAATCAGCTTATGACAAGCTCTTATGAGCACTGTGCACAAGTTACAATATCTGTGAAAATCTCAGCATTCACTGAGTAAGTGGTGCAGGGCACTTGACCCCTTCTTTATGAGCTTGTTTGAGAGCTTTACAAAATTAACAAAATTTTACTAAAATAGCAATAAGAAAGTAGACCTGGTCAAGTTATTAATCCCAAAGTTTGGTTTGATTTAGTCCAAGAATGAATCCAAGAAAAATCTTGCTAGTTGGGCAAAAAACCACTTTTCCAAGTTTTGTTGACTTTTGACAGATTGAGAAACTTTGACTTTTATGATCTTTGGATCAAATTTTAAGATTGATGTGGATGTAATATGTTAAGCTAAACCTACTGCAAGCAATGTTTAATGAATTTGAACCCAAAACAAGGGTCTGCTTATCCAATTATCACAACAGTGAGCAGTTAGAGAGATTTAGAGTGATATTTGACTTTGGTGATGTTGCAGGCACAAATTAAGTCTGATAGAAGTTTATTTGGACTCAACAAATATTAACCAACAACTATTGAACACTGAATAGACCTTTGAGACAGATTAAACCCTAGATCCAAACACCCCTTTTGTATACTGATTATCAACAAGACAGATCTAAACATTAAACCAACCTGTACTTTTGATCAAACCAACTTTAAATAACCTAAATGCTACTTATTAAACTAATTTTAACTACTTATAATAACAAGGACAGATTATGCTAAGAACTTGAAAAATGACTTACAACTGTTCCTAGCCACAGTGGCTTGTACAAACAGAACCAATGAACCCAAGGACCACTACTCTAGTTTAATTACCCCATTAACTCAGCAACAACCAAATTCACCACTGCATCAACCATTTTTCATTTCCAAGGCCACATGAACTTTATTTGACTTTTGTTGACCAATTCTCTAAACTGCTGGAAACTTGAATATAGACTCACAAAAAGCTATGAAGAGCTTAAATGAGCTTGTGTGAGCTTAAAAACAAGCTAACAAAGGCTTTTGCATTAGACTTTGAAACTGAAAATATCAACAGTGAACTGAAAATATGAAACTTGAATGAATACTTGAATTAACACTTGAACTGAACTTAGATTGAAGAAATAACTTGAGTTTTAATACATTGATATAAAAGGTAACAAATTAAAGCTTAACTTAAAACATACTTATAAAAACGACATACAGTAATTTAAAAAACAAAAAACTTGTTTCTTCTCTACTTCTTTCTCCTCTTTTATGCTTCCAACTTGATACACGTGGCCTTCTGATGCAATCCCACCTCCCAATTCAACCAATGGAAAGGTTTAGAGTGTATTTCATGTTTTACCATTTTTGGCGGGAAGACTCCATTTGACTTGTAGGGCACTGTAACAGGCAAGTAGGGGGGTGGCATTAATTGTGGGTGGTGGATGATGATGAGGGTGTAAGAAAGGTGAGGCTGAGGTGATGGGTTGCAGGCAACAGGTGGGGAAGAGGGGATGTGGAAGAAGAAGGGAAGGGCGCGTGTTTATCTGGTTTGACTTATTTTGACCAAGGGGTCAAAATTGGATTGTGACAGGGCTAAGGCAAGGGGTCCAAAATGTATAAAGGCAGGGGGTCAATTTGCAGTTTTGACAAGGGTTTGGCTAATTTAATATGACAAGGACCTTTATTGTAAATCTGAAATTTGAAGGACTATTCCTGCCATTTTTCCAAAGTTACCATAAGGACTAAAATTGACAACCTTTAATAGTGCAAGGACTAAACTTGCCATTTTCCTATTTTCAAAGGACTATTTTTGCCAATTTCCAAAGTTCAGGGACTAAAGTTGTAAATTTGTAATTTTAAGTTTCAAGGACCAATTTTGACAACTTAGGAATCCCTAGGGACTCAAAATGAAATTTTTCTTTATTTGGTTTTACCAGGGACTATTTTTGACAACTTTTCAAACTTGGGGGACTAAAACTGCCAATTATGCAAACTTGATACGTTTTTCACCAGATTTTGATGTTTTTGCATTTAAAACATATAAAACACTTGTTTGTGATATTTTTATCATTTTGATGCGTTTCTGAGTGTTTTCAGATGTTTTTGCAGTTTAATTTGTACAAAAATGATGAGTATTTAGACACTCATCAAGCCCATATGTTTTTTCTTCATTTTTCATTTTTTTCATACCTTTTTACTCTACCATCCTCTACGATAACATCAAAATATAAGGGATTTATAGGAGCATCCCTACACTTGAGTTTTTATTTCTCTAACACTAATTGACCCGATTTGAAAAGATCAAAACACTTGGAGTATTTAACTACTTAGACAAAGGGAATTTGAAGTTATCGTTCTTTCCCATTACTCCATAAAATATTACTTTTTACCCATGAATCCCAATCGTCCCAAAACTGTGTACAAAAGATATGACTCGACTTAGCAACCATGCAAGTAACTAGATATTTTAACTAAGAGTTTAGCAATGATAACAATAATGCAATAAAGATGAGTGCATACAAGGTAGGCTAAGGCGATTTGGGTGTACATTTGGGGGTGGATTGTAAACAATGTTCTTCATTGATATTCCGGAAAACCGAAACATCACGAGAACCGCGAAAAGGATAGGCTCTGAGGGGTTAACTAGGGGTATCGTGTACTTAAAGATGAGTACATCGCAAGGGTCTGGGGTAATTACTCAACCGATGTGGAAGATGTAATTATAATACAGGTTTTAAACAAGGGTTATCCTAATGCCTCTTTTCATTTAGTTATTCCTAACTACACAAGTGTAGTCTCACTAGCGATCTCGGAATGCATCACAAAACAAGTTCTAGAATCTATTATACTACCGGTGCACTCTCTAAGCATTAAAGGTGAATGCTTTTATTCCTAAAGATCTAGGGTGAACCTCACATTTTTGGGGTGAAATTTGAGTGGTAAAAGGTTTTTGTGCTAGTCATATAATTCCTATCCATGAGACGCTTTTTAAGACTAAAGTTTAGCTTGTAAATGTCATAAAAAAATTTAAATTGGCGCTAAAATTTCTCTAACGAATATTTCTCATAGTTTATTACACAAATTACCAAGGACAAGACAAATGATCAAGTGAGTGAATAGTTTCTAAGTTCCCGTTTTATTCTCCCTCCCTACACTTAAACTGAACATTGTCCCCAATGTTCCCCGAGTGTATCAAAGTTATGATAAAGGAAGGTAAGTAAGGAAAAGAAACTAGTACTCCCCTGATTAGCTCGGCAGGATCCGTGTGAGGTTGCGGTTAAATTCTTTTCCAAGAAGAATACATGAGTAATAAGCTTCATCCAATGAGTGTTTCTTCTTCTTGCCAAATATAACCTGCACACTTATAAGAAAACAGACGAAATCTTCATGTAAAATCGACGGTAAAACTATATATGACACACAACTACACTAGAAAGCAAGTAAGATATAATGCTTGTTAAGTAAGATACAAGCATTTGACTCTAACAAACACACATATATATCACTTTCACTAATTTTATATCCCATGTTCATGTTCTTCAAAAACGTATGTGATCTTCCCTACACTTATCTTTTTGTAAAATACCTTTATATGTAATTAAGACGAGGTTAAAGATAAAATAAAGCATTTTCACAAAGTCTAACATGAGAATAAACAACATTGAAAAAGATATAAGACACACAAAAATTGAAAAACAAAACAAGCAAACAATTAAGCATGGGTTGCCTCCCACGAAGCGCTTTTCTTTATTTATGAGTCTTGTAGCTAGACTCGAAGTCGTGCTCCTACGTGACTTCCTTACCATCATCATTTTCATTCGTCTAATATGATAATGGTTTCACTTCTTATATTAGTCTTTTTCACCGTATAGGGACCAAACTATTTTGGCCTATTCTTTCCTCTTATTGCTTTTAATTTTGATCTATACAAAAGCACTTTGTCTCCTTCCAAAAATTCTTTTTTAGTTGGTGTTTCCGTGGTGTAGTTGTACCTTATGTTTTTATCATGTTTCCACAATTTCGAATCCATCCCCTCACTCACGAAATCCCTAATCCTTTTTTCCCATTCAACAATTTTCCTCTTAACTGCATTATTGGAGACTCGCGAATTCTTATTCTTTATCCTCTCCTTAATCTTCAAAGGATATCTCGGAGCAATAGGTATCCTAACTTTTTCTTTGCCACTCTTGAGTATCATGACACCTTCACCGCATTTAATGGTTGCCTTGGCGGTGGCCAGGAAAGGTGTTCCAAGGATTAATGGCATGTGTTCATCTTCCTCAATGTCTACAATTGCAAATTCCACCGGATAGATAACACTTGCAACCTCAATAAAAACATCCTCCGCTATTCCTAAGGGATAAACATATGAATGATTTGCTAACGAAAGTCTAAGATTGGTCTTAGTTGGCTCTTCCTTAGTCAACTTACTATAGACTGATAGCGGCATTATGTTTACATCGGATCCCTGATCGGCTAAGGCTTTTATATTCTCTAAGTCACCAATGTTACATGGTACTATGAAGTTCCCACAAATCTCTTGTTTCCTAGTTATTGGTTTCCTAAGAATTGCCTCGTACAAAGGTCCCAGAGGCATGGTGTCATATTCTTCCTCTTTTATCTCACTTAAAAGGGCTTTCCTAAGAGCATCATTATACCTAAAGGTGTTCACTTGGTTAACAATTGTTTTTTTATTGATAACATGTTTAAGGTATTGTTCAATGATTTTGGTTTTATCATCATTCTGAGCCTTATTTCTTTCCTTATTTTTCTTGTTGTTCTTGGTAGTCTCAATGTCCTTTTTCTCAACTACCCCACCCTTATCGGGAGCAATGGAAATGGCGTTAACAAACAAAGTAGGGGTAGCGCGATCATCATTTCTCACTAATACCTTCTCGGGAACCTTCGTCTTAGTGTACTCTTTCACTAAGTTCATCATCTCTACCATTTTTGCCTGCATTCTTCCCTTTGCCTATAAACCTCTTCCTTAAATTTGGCTAATCTTTCCGAATGGGCTGCCATGTATTCTCTCATTTGCATTTTAGGATTTTGTTCACGGCTAGGTGATTCAGAGAGGGGTGTTGGGCTGTTGGCAGATTCAGTGAAATTAATCGTTGCTCGATGGATTGGTCCAGGTGCTTTCTTTTGCCTCTCAACTAGATAGTCGATCCTTTTTTCAAGAGCACTAACTTGCTCTTCGGTGATGATGGAAGGCCCATGAGGTATTGATATGGCATTCACCGTTCTTTTGGGGGTTTCATGAGATTCATTCCAATCTTCGTAGCTCTGACTGGCGAGCTCTTCTATGATATCCCATGATTCTTTCGCGTTGAGATCGCTGAGCCTTCCACCGGCCGCTCGGTCAATGGATTGCTTGGTGAGAAAGTTGGCATGTTCGTAAAAGATTTGAACTTGAAGCCAAAGATCGATGCCGTGATGAGGTACTTTATGGAGTAAGTCCTTGAATCGAGTCCACGCCTCGTAGAGAGTTTCGCCTTGATGTTGTTGGAACATCAAGATGTCGTTCCTTAGTTTGGTAGTTCTCCCCGGTGGGAAAAATTGGGTGAGGAAACGAGTGGTAAGATCATCCCAACTTGAGATGGATCCGGCAGGAAGCCGCTCAAGCCAATTACTAGCTTGGCCCCGTAGAGAGAATTGGAAGAGACGCAAGCGCGTGGTCTCCCGAGTGGTAGCATCAAGTTCGATGGAGTCAACGATTTTAAGTAAGTCCTTGACATGCTGATTAGGATCTTTGGAACGAAGTCCATGAAATGCACGTCCGTTTTGCACCAACCGGATGGTGTCGGATCGCAGAGCCGTAGTTTGAGCTTGATCGGGGAGCTCAATGGTGTTCCTATAGCCTTGATGGCTCGGTCTAGAGTATTCACCAAGAGTACGGCCTCTTGGCGGGTCATTTGGTGGTGGGTTGATTGGAAGTGGTTGATTTGGTGGTGGGTTATCACCTTCCATGATGAAAAGTGACAAGGTTATGAACAAAGACACGGAGCAGGAGGATAGACTATAAGGAAGCTAATGAAAATGAGAAAAAAAATCTTACTTGATAGGAATCAAGCAAGGGAACCTAAACGAGATAGAAATCTAACTAGCTATTCTATTCCCCGGCAACGGCGCCAAAAACTTGATGCGCGCGGAAGGAGCGTTCGGGGTCAAAGGAAATTTCTTTTCTTCGAGCAAGTTTTTTAACCTCCTAGGCAGTGAACCTAATCATTGTAGTGTAGTATGGGGTAAGCCTCGGGGATTAATATCGTTCTCTAGGGGAATAGGAATTCTAGTAAGAAATGTATGACGAGAAGGTGGGGTTGAGGATGATTCTTTTTTATCTTTTTATGGTTTTTTTAGAAAGCTAAGGTAAAATCTCGGGGCAATTGGTTTGGGGGTGGTACTTCTACTGATTACTTCTACTTATCTAATTATCTAATTACTACGGGTAGCTTATGTCTAATTGAGGTGTGCTCGTATGATGATTAAAGATGTGGTCACCTAGATACTATTACTCCCTAGTTATCTTTTATTGGTCGGCTGAGTTGTCACGTCCTTTATCTTAACGCGTTGTATTCCTAAAGGTTGTAGGGTATGCGTAGTCCCTAGTTCTTTGAGGTTATCACTCTTATATGACCTACGGAATTGGCAAGCCTTGGCTATTTCATCCATAAACCATATCATCAAAAAGCATTGTTGGGAATTATTTTTTGTAATGATTAAGTCTTGCTTAGTAGTTAAGTCTGTTAGCTTTAGTAGTTAAGTCTGGTAGACCAGACTTAAGTCTATTGGTAGTTAAGTCTGTCAGTACTAAATATGTTAAGTCTGGCAGAACAAATAGTCGTGAGTTAAGTCTGTTTATGTCCAAAACAGAATAGTTTGTTAGAGTTATATTAGGAATAGATATGTACGTATAGAAATATCTTAGGAGAAGATATCTTTACCCTTTTACAAGTTTGTTAGTCAATTAGGGTTTCCTTGGTGTATAAAAGGATTCCTAAGGTGTTAGGTTAAGGTACGATTTTGTGAGCATTAGCCTTTGAGCAAATTAATAGAAAATACGAAGTTAGTAATTCTTGTGTTCTTCATACTTGTGTGTTAAGATTCTGCATTAACACATTAAGCTTTTGTATAGAGTTTTTCATATAGTCAATTAAATTTATTCAAGTTTACTATTAGTCATTCAAGGCTACTTAGATCCATAAACTTTTGGACCTACAAGTGGTATCAAAGCCTGTTGAAGGACTCTGAATTGAAGAAAAAAAACACACCAAGAACACTCATCTCATCTCACTTAAAAATCCTTAAGTATGTCTCTACATGATAACTTCTCAAATCATCACAGTGATGAAGAGGGCTCTGAGCAGGAAACTGAAGCATCAGAAGTAGGATCTAAGAAACAACAACTTCCTGCAACAACAACTATCTCCAACCTCAAACTTCCTATTCTGAAAAAGGAAGAGTACGACATTTGGGCCATAGAGATGGAACAGTATCTGTAATATGTAGATTATGAGGTCTGTAAAGTGATCTAGAATGGGAATTCAAAGAAGAGAATTTCCAAAGGTAAAGATGGTACAGTCAGGATCCTTCCACCAGTCACAACTACAAAGATACTTGCTGAGGAGAAAGAAAGAAAGGCAAGAACTCTCCTAAAGATGGCCATACCAAAGGAACATCTCAGAAGGTTCCACAATTTAGATGCTGCTAAGGAGATATGGGAGGCTATTAGGACAAGATTTGGAGGAAATGCCAACTCCAAGAAAATGCAAAAAGCTGTCTATAAACAACAGTTTGAGGCATTTACCATTAGCCGTTCTGAAGGCCTGGAGAAAGGCTATGACAGATTCCAACAACTCCTATCACAGTTGGAAGCACATGAATCTGAAGTATCTAATGAAGATGCAAATATGAAGTTTCTTAGATCATTGCCCAATGAATGGTCAAATCTAACAATGATCATGAGAAATAAAGAAGATATTGACACCTTGTCAATAGATGTCTTGTATAACAATCTCAGAGTTTATGAACAAGACATCAAGGGGGATTCAAAAGCTTCTTCAAGTGACAACAGTGTTTCCTTTGTCTCTCAAGGCAGGAACACAAAAACCAGAGTTAAGTCTGGTAGTGGTTTTAGTTCTGGTAGCTATACAGATTCTGTTGGTGTGAAGGAAAAGGATGAGGCTGCTAGTTTTGCTGATAAGATCATCTACTCTCTGTTTTCAATTCAATCTGAAAACATTCTAAATGAAGAATTGGATTAGATTGAAGATGAGGAGATGGAGGAAATGGATATCAACTGGCAGTGTGCTATGATTGCATTAAGGATGAGGAAATTCGTCAAGAAGACTGGCAGGCAAGTGCGCTTTGATGGAAAGAGACCAGTAAGATTTGAAAAGTCAAAGCTGAAGTGCTACGTGTGTCAAGAAAGGGGTCACTTTGCTAGGGAATGCACAGTAAAGGAGGCCAATGAAGAGAAGAAAATGGATTCCTTCTATCCTAGGCATGCTGAGAAGGAAGACAAGAATCAGATAGGGCTGCTAACTTTGGAAGCTGGTGTGATAAACTGGGTAGAGCATCCTACAGAGGGGACAGAAGTCAAGCATGCTCTCATGGCCATAAGCTCCAGCAGTGAGGTAACTTTATGCTCAAAAATATGCACTGATTCATACAATAAATTGCAGTCCCTTTATAATGAATAGATTGGTCAAATGGGTGATCAAGAGGTTAAATTACTTGCTTATGAAAGTGCTGTTAAAACATTAGAAAAACAAGTAAATAATCTTCAAAAACAAAATGCATCTCTTAATGAAAAGATTACCTTCCAAGGTAATGAAATATATGAAAAGGATGAGAAACTTAGAAGATATAAGACAATATGAATGAAGGCAGTTAAAGATAAAGAAGAGCTGCAAAAGATAGTTGAAAAATGGCAAAATAGTAATAAAAGATTTTGGAGGCTAGTAAATTCTGGAATAAGCTCAACAAGAAAAATTGGTTTAAGGTATGGGATAAAATCTGAAAAAGAGGTTCTAGGATATGAGGAAGAGGTGATGGAAAATGTTTTTGTTAATTCAAAACGTGATTTTAAAGGTAAACCTATATATCATAGATTTGCTAAAACTGACAATTACAAGGGAGTTCCACCACCAATTAATGATGATTATACTCCTAAGCCTGAAAAAGAATATGATGAGTCCTTATTTGATTATAGCAAATGGAAGAACCCCGAGACTCTTGCTTCTCAAGACTGGTCCATTGAATTCACTGACTGTCAACTCAATGGTAGTAAAGGATTCTGTGGAAAAAGTCCTGAAAGCAGTATTTCAGAAGATAAGACCAGTGAGTACACTTCTAGTCAATCTAATGACAGTGAAGGACCCACTAGAAGTATCTTTGAATGTTCTCTAGAACTTAAGTCTGAGCCTATAAGGATATCTAAACCAGTTGTAAAAAGTGAGCCCTTTGTGTCAAAACCAACTGAGCCTGTCATTTGTGTGTCTAAATCAGAAATAGTTAAACCTAGTTGTGTCCAAACTCCTAGGCAGCAAACTAAAATTGAGACACCTAAAATTGACAGAAAAGACTGGAATGGGTTAATGCAGAGAGAGTTTGGAGATGGGTACTCTTTCACAAAGAAAATTTGCTTTGTATGTGGAAGCCTAAGTCATTTGATTAGAGACTGTGACTATCATGAGAAAAGAGTGGCTAGGGAGGCTGAGTTAAGAAAGAAAACAGATGTACACACTAAAAATAGGTCTGTTAAACCAGTGTGGAATAATGTGAACAGGATTAACTATGCTAATAAGTTTGCTACTAGAACAGTACGTGTTAATACTGGTAGTACTTATGTTAATTCTGTTAAACCAAGGGTGGGTGCTGGTGTTCAAGTTAGTACTGGTAGGCAAAATTTTGATACTGGTCATGTTAAATCTGGCCAAGCTAAAGTTAATTCAGGGTATAGATCACAACCTACCAGTCCATCACCTAGTCCCAAGTTTAGAAAACCACAGGTGAACCAGTTTAATCAAAGACTTCATTATGGTTCTCATTCAACTGTGAGAAGACCCATGTCTCAAAATGCAGCTCAAATGTTTCAATCTCATGCTGCAAGGGGTAATTGGGGGACTGTTGTTAAGCCCTTGGCAGGTTATACTTAGAGACAGACCAGACCAAACTTCAAGTATAATAGTGGAACAGTTTTTATTAATGCTAACAAATCTAAAGCTCCACAAGACAGACCCAAGCCTTTACAGGCCTGGGTCCCCAAGAGAAACTAATTTCTATTTTCAGTGCAGGAACATCCTTATTTGAATATGGGAGATAAATGAATCTTTAACAGTGGATGTTCTGGGCAGATGGCTGGTAACAAGGATCACTTGGAGGAGCTTAAGGAAGTCCAAGGAGTTTCTGTTACCTTTGGAGGCAGCATAGGCTAACCTATGCATAGTTAGACTTTTATGGAAATATTATGAACGATTGTGTGGTGTGATTTGGTGGTTTTGTGGATATCTTTTGATTTATGTGTTTGCTACAATATCTTTGGTTTTTTGAACAAGTTTATTTGGTTTCTTTATGGATTAATTCAGGTGGTTTTGAGTTAATTCTGCTTGTTAGTCCTGCATATTGTATTTCTCTTGGTTTTAGACTAATTTTTCAAGGAAATGCACTATTTATCAAAGATAGAGGAGGTATGGAAGCTATACTGATGGAAGTGCTACTATTCAGTGTTAAAACTGGTGATGTCATACTTAAGTCTGTTTGACTATTTTAATTCTGGTAGTGCAAAAATATTACCGTTAGTGCTGGTATAGGGAAAATTTATTTTTACTGTTATCAATAGTACCGTTACCTACTCTTAGGAGGTAATATATATATATATATATATATATATATATATATATATATATATATATATATATATATATATATATATATATATATGGATATTATTTTATAAAATCTATTTTTATCCATTATTTACTTTCTTTAAACTCTTTAAAAGGTTCAAATCTTTTCTCTTGATAAAGTCTGTTTCACCAGCATTAACCCTAACTTGCGCCACACTACCAGTACTTTCAATTCACCACTTTCATGGCTCAATTGAAGTTTAACGACAAGCACAACCAAGTAGGCTTCCTCAAGAAGCCAAATGAAAGCACAGGTTTCGAGCAAATTGTGGATTTCTTGAAGGGATCTCATATTCGGTATGCTCTCACACATAATCCAATTATTTATATATCTGCCATCAAGCAGTTTTGGCAGTCAGCAACTATCATCACTCTTGATGATGGAACTATTGCTTTAAAAGCAACCATTAATACTTTGGATTATACAGTTACTGAGGAATCAGTCAGAAGTTATCTTCAATTGGCTGATGCCTCAGGAACTTCTATGCTATCAAATGATGAACTTTTCAATGGACTTCAAAATATTGGATATCCTACTGATGGATCTTTTACTTTTTGGAAAAGTCACTTTACTCCTCAATGGCGTTTCCTTGTGCATCATATTTTGCATTGCTTGAACTCTAAAAGTGGTGGATGGGATTAATTTGGAAGCACCATTGCTTCTGCATTGGTCTGTCTATCCACTGGCAGACTCTTCAATTTTTCAAAAATGATTTTTGATGCCATGGTTACAAATGCAAATAAACAGAAAAAGTTTTTGATGTATCCTAGGTTTTTGCAAACGATTCTTAATGTTGAAACAGCAAACTATCAACAATACATTGCTGTAAAATTTACCAAGAAAATCTTTGCAAACAGTAAAAGAAGCTTTGAAGGGGTTGACAGGAATTTGTTGCCTGCTATGTTGTCTGCTATTACTAACCCTGTAAGTACATCTGCTGCTGCTGAGTCTGAGGAACAAGATCAACCACAAGAGCCTGCACAGAGAGTACCCACTCCATCACCTCAAAGGACTCCAACACCACTACAACAGCAAACATCAACTCCACCTCAATCCTCTCCACCTGTGAATGAGGAAGAATTCCCTGAAATTTCTCACTCCAAACCTCTAACACCCACTGCATCAGATCCAACAACTCTATCTCTAGAGGAGCTCATCAGTCTAATTCCTCAAATTCTGAGCAGAATTGAAAGATTGGAAAAGGATCTAAAGAGGTCATCTAAGGCTCAAGCTGATATTGTTGTTAGATTGGTTCAGAAGGTCAAGAAGTTGGAGGCAAAGTTCAAAGCCAAAGGAATTGAAATCACTGATTCTAAAGGGGAAGAAAATTCTCCCAAACAGGGGATGAATATGGAGGAAGAAGGGGAATCTGAGTTCAGAGCACCAATGAAATCTTCTAAAGAGACCATCAGTGCTCAAGGTCGAGAAGCTGCTAAAATCTTAGCCACGAGTTTAAGTCAGAAGAAAAATAAACTCAGAGAAAGAGGGTACAGGTTCTGAAGTTAAGTCTGGTGGTTCTTCTGCAGTTAAGTCTGGTAATGATCTTGGAGTTAATTCTAGTAGTGAAAAAGGTAATTCTGGTGAAGAAATTCCTCAAAGAGAAGGCAAGGGAATATTACAAGAGTCTCCTAAGCCTAAAAGGACCAAGAGAAAGATCAGAGAGGATGAGGCAAGTCTGGCAGAGATTGTCAGGATTAAAGTTGAGGAAGAAGCTGTTGCAGCCAAGCGTGAAAGACAACAGATGGATGATGAATATTTGGCTAGATCCTTGCAGCAACCTTCAGTATTAACTGAGGAACAGCAGAAAAGACAGGCTGAGATCTTAGAATCTGCTAAGTACTACACTGATGAAGATTGGGATACTATCAGGGCAAAGCTGGAGGTAAACAGGGATATTTTACCAGAAATTGGTGCTGAGGACTTTGCTAGTAAGATGGTTGACATGATCAATTAAAATAAGAGGCAGCTTAGAGAACAAAGGTACAAGGAAAGGAAAAACAAGCCTCTCACCAAAGGAGAACAGAGGGGGTATATGATCAAATTCATCAAGAGTCAGGGAAATCCTAGCTGGAAGATTACTCAATTGAGGAAGCTAACATCTGATGACCTTAAAACATAATTTGAGAAGGTGGTTGATCAGGTCAACAGGTTTGTCCTAATGGATTCTGATATGGAAGCTTCTAAGGTTAAGAGAAAAGGGTTTAACCTTCAGTCTGAAGAAGCCAAAAAGCAGAAAGTGGATGAAGTATATGAAGCAGAAAAGGTTGAAGATAAGCAGGAGGAAGAAGCTGAAGTCAAAATCCTATCATCAAGTGGACTAGAAGGAAATTTCAAGGTCAAAAGAAACCTTCCAAGACAGAAAAGACTGAGTCAAAGAAAGAAGTGGAGTAAATGGCTGCTAAGATTGCTAATATCAAGATCATCAAGACAGACAACAAGGCATCTTATCAGGTGATAAGGGAAGACAATACCAGTAATGTATATGTGAATTTTACAGGGTTGTTGAGTGATATGTCTAGGGATGACTTGAAGTGTTTATATACACTAATGATGGAAAAACATGGTGAGAAGAGGCATGAGGAAGAATATGAGAGAGTTCTCTGGGGAGATTTGAAAACTATGTTTGAAGCACCAGATGCAAATGATGAAATCTGGAAGCTGGCTTGTCAGGAACAAGTGATAAGATAGAGATATTTCCATACTTGTCAAGTGCATTGTCTGGTATTAGAAACTGCAAATATTTATATTCTAACAGAAGTGGAGTATCCACCTCCAAACAGGGTTTGCAGGATTATGCTTGAGAAGAAGATGCTTGGAGAAAGAAAGGATGATGCATGATATCAGGTCTTGAGGTTAATTGAATCAAAAGCTCAAAAACAATAATTTTAAGTGTTTGGAAGAATTTTCTAAGTGTTGTTGGGTAGGTTTTAAAAGTTGATAAATAAAATGGATTTTGAGGGGAGGCACTTGCTGAAAGTACTTTGTACTGTCACAAAAAATGGTTAATAGTTCACCATGTCTAATCCACATAAGAACTGACTAATCCATGAGCAAACGGCTCTGGTAAACATATCTCAAATCCGTTTATGGCTGAGAATTTGCCAAAAATTGTATGGTGTTCAACTCACCATATTTGTGTGGATGAAGAGTTGACTAGCCCATAAGATCATGGCTTATGGTAAAGGTTGTGGAAAACCATGACTAGTCCAAAAGGGTACAGCTTTTGGTAAATACTTAACAAATCTGTTGATAGTTGTTGGTTTGCTAAAAATCAGATGGTTATCAATGTATCATGGTCTTATACACCAAAACATTGGCTACTCCAATAGTGATGGCTAATTGGTAAAGAGACATCAAATCCATTAAATTTCTATGATTCACCTCTCACAGAAGTTTACACATCTGGAAGTGATGAGAAAAGTATGAAACTATCATGTTTTGATGTACAGGTAGTTATAGTTGCTGAAAATATCATGGAGTGCTAAATGTTTGCTAATATGATGCTGAACAGAACTTATAATGAAGACAATCTCAAGAATGCAGTTTAACGATAATTCCAAGATCCTCAGGAGTTTAAAAGAACTTGAAGTTCACAAGTGAAGATCAAGTTAGGGGAGGATTGTTAGGAATTATATTTTGTAATGATTAAGTCTTGTTTAGTAGTTAAGTCTGTTAACTTTAGTAGTTAATGTTAATACAAATAAACCGTAAAAACGTTTATTAATATTTTGAGATCTCTTTGTGTTTTGTTGATAACAAATATAATGTTATCTTAAGTACAATTATAAAGGATACATGTTATTTTTGTAAAGCATTTACATATAGCCATTTAATACAAATTGTTGTAATAAATCATTTGTTGTAATAGTTTATTAGGATGGGTAAAAATCACAACCTATGGATCATATCCATAACCCATGGTATTGACCCATACCCACTAGACTAGATACATTGTACTCATTAGATACATTGTATCTAAAAGAATACCCATGGACCAACCCATAACCCATGACCCATAACCAAAAAACCCATGGGCAAAGAGGAGCGTCCCACGGATCCCTAGGTTTACACTAGACGGATCCCTTATGGGAGGGATCTAGGGAACAGTCGCAAGTTTTGCCTATAAATAGAGAGTCATTTCTTCATTTTAACTTACCCCTCTTCTTACTAATTCTCTCATATACTCTCATTCTCTTCTAACAAAAGATCACTTGATCTAGAGAGTACTTCTTTCTTTCTTTCTTTAGTGATTCTCATATAGGTCCTTCTCTAAGGCGAGATCACGAGCATTCTACAAGTCATCCAAGCAAGGGGTCCTTGATTGATTTGTTCCTCCACAAGATTTCTGT
This sequence comes from Chrysanthemum seticuspe, assembly GCA_019973895.1. Taxonomy (NCBI): domain Eukaryota; kingdom Viridiplantae; phylum Streptophyta; class Magnoliopsida; order Asterales; family Asteraceae; genus Chrysanthemum; species Chrysanthemum seticuspe. The sequence continues at coordinate 293,719,942 of BPTQ01000007.1, forward strand.
AGCAAAGATCTTGTATTTGATATTTCACATATTTGTTGTGTAATAGTCGTGTTGGTTTGGTCCACCGTGTTACGAACTCGGTATTTAGCTTTGTACCAGAAAAAGGTGTAAGCAACGTTGTGAAGGCTTCTCCGCCAAGTTGAAGGAGTTTGTTGACATAGTGCTTGAACTCTCGAGTAGGTGACTCGGGGAGTGGAGTAGGGCAAGGAAGGTGTCCTTGTAGCCGAACCACTATAAATCGGTTGTGTCATTTCTATCCCTTGCTTTACTTTATTTACTTGCTTTATCATTAAATCTATACTTTCTCTACATCCATACGATTTCACATAATATCGAATCTAAAGTTTTTGAAACTAACTTAAAATCGGAAAAACTATTCAACCCCCTTCTAGTTATCCACAGTTAAGTCTGGTAGACCAGACTTAAGTCTGTTGGTAGTTAAGTCTGCCAGTACTAAAGATGTTAAGTCTGGCAGAACAAATAGTCGTGAGTTAAGTCTGTTTACGTCCAAAACAGAATAGTTTGTTAGAGTTATATTAGAAATAGATATGTACGTATAGAGATATCTTAGAAGAAGATATCTTTACCCTTCTACAAGGTTGTTAGTCAATTAGGGTTTTCTTGGTGTATAAAAGGATTCCTAAGGTGTTAGGTTAAGGTACAATTTTGTGAGCATTAGCCTTTGAGCAAATTAATAGAAAATACGAAGTTAGTAATTCTTATGTTCTTCATACTTGTGTGTTAAGATTCCGCATTAACACATTAAGCTTTTGCAAAGAGTTCTTCATATAGTAAATTAAATTTATTCAAGTTTACTATTAGTCATTCAAGGCTACTTAGATCCATAAACTTTTGGACCTACAAGCATACTCAAGCATTAAATACAACGAAGATGCCTAGTTGCACTCCTAAGACAATTTCAATTAAGATAAGAAACAACCTAACAATAATCAATAACTAGGTTTCATAGATCTAAGCAAACACACAAGAAATTTAGCTAGACATGATAGACAAGCAAACATACACACAATCAATGAATACGGGATAGACATAATGATAATTTGGATTAATAAACTTATTTCGATGTGTAAAATAGGGTATGGGACCCTAAGATACTGTCCAATTCGGACTACAAACGATTTAGGGTTTTTTCTCCAAAAGTCTACCTCTTAAATACAGAAAAAATGAATTCTATATATAGATTTACAACTGCGACGGCGTCACCTTTTACATAGGACTCCCTCAGCTCGCTGTCATTAGGGTTTCATCTAGGCCAAGTCATCGATGGGACGGTGTCACCTTAGAGTTGTGACGCCGTCGGTCTTCAGTTGGGACGTCGTCTTGATTCTAGATCTGGGCCGTTTGAGGTGAAAACTATGAGTGATGCCTTCCATCTTTAAAGCGTGACGCCGTCAGGTTATAAGACCAGAATTTTCATTGAGCCGTCGCATGCATGTTTTGATCAAGTCATCATAGAGGGACGGCGTCGCCCTTTGGTTGGGACGCCGTGAGGTACTGTTGATCAGTCTTGTGAGGCTTTGATCTTGACTTGCCATTTTCTTCATGTATTTGCTCCTTTTCGTCCGAATGTGCCTCATTCCAGCATTTTGCTTCCAAAAGACCTAAAAAGTAAAAAGGAACGAAATTAAACAGTAACGGATATAAAATGTGTCGAAATAGGGCTTAAATGACCCCCTAAAAGCGTACGTTTTAAATCCTTATCAAACCTCATACGAATGCTCTTTGGTTTTTGGTTCTCGGTGGTTTAGGACATTCTCCAATTAGGTGGTTTAGATCTCTGCATCTAAAGCATTTCCTATCGCTCTTTCCTTTCTTTTCATCACGATTCTTTGGAAACGACTTCTTTTTGTCATGAGGTTGTCTAACGAATCTACCTCTTTTCCTAAAGAACTTCTTGAAGTCTCTAACCGCTAATGCATACTCTTCGTCTTCACTATCGGAAGCCGAACTTTCTTCATCACTTGACTCCTTCTTGGATTTTAATGCTAGAGACCTTACTTTCTCTCCTTTGCTTTTAATTATGTCGGAGTCTTTCTTGATTATCATTTCCTGAACTTTCAAGTTTCCTATGAGTTCATCAAGTGATAATGTCGCCAAGTCCTTTGACTCTTCAATGGCGGTGACCTTTACTCCCCATTTAGTATGTAGAGTCCTAAGAAACTTCCTAACATTATTCTTGCTAGAATAACCTTCATCAAGAGCTTCAAGACTAGTAACAATAGTATTAAATCTAGCAAAAGCATTATCTATAGTTTCATCTTCCAGAATAGAAAATAATTCATATTATTGCACAAGAAGATCATTCTTGTTTTCTTTGACTTTATTATTACCTTGATGGGTGACTAACAAGGATTCCCAAATTTCTTTTGCCGTATTACACGTAAAAATTATTTGAAATTCTTTTCTTGGAAAAGCATTATAACTCATCATTTTAGCCTCATCATTTTTGGCTAGTTTTCTTTTAAGAGTATCACTTTGGTTTTCGTAAGGAATAATTTCATTCTTGTTAGTTTCCGGATTCTTTTCAATAAGTTTAAAATCAACCTCGATAACAACATGCCAAAGATCAATATCTTTTGATTTCACATAGGTTTTGAATCTTTCTTTCCAATAAATAAAACAGTCGGTTTCAAAAAGTGATGGTCTTTGCATAGATTGCCCTTTTTGATATTTTTCAAAATCTATTGATCGATTCAAGCTTTAAAATACAGTTTATTTTAAAATTCTTCACTGACGTGGCTCTGGTACCAATTATAGAAAACTAGAAGGGGGTTCAATAGTTTCACCGCTTTTTAATTTAGTTATCAAAGTTTACTTGTGAAAAACTTTGATTCAATCCTTTGTGAAATCAAACCACAACAATATGAATTCTACTTAATAAGACTACAATAAACACACTACAACAATTGAAAGTAAGTAATGAAATTAAAGAGTGGAGATGGAAAGATCAAACCGAGACAAAGAGATTTATAGTGGTTCGGTCACGAAGCTCTTCTTCGCCCTACCCCACTCCTCGAGTTCCCAACTCGAGAGTTCTAAGCACTATGTCAAGAAACTCACTTAAGGCGGAGAAAACCGTACAACGTCGCTTATCACAATTTCTGACACTAAGCTAAATGTCGAGTACTAATCTAGCTAGTACCAATCTCACTCACGATCTACCCGATCCTTGCTAATCACACAACCTACTAGATCACCACGATCTAGACTTTATCAACACACTAACTCACAAACTACAAGAGATCTCCAAGATCTCAACAAGATCACAATGATCAACACAAGTTATCTAAATAAGACTCAATACTACTTGATGTATGTCAAGATAATCCAAGTATGTAACAAGTGTTACAAGTGCACACTACTATGACTACTACACTTAGTATCTTCTTGATACAATGTGTTCTTCTCTTGCACTAGAAGAGGAATGAAGGTGATCACTTGGTTAAAAGAAAGGATCACTCTTAAACAAAAGAAAACTATCTAAATGATTAAAGGAGTGTGTGTGTGTGTGTGTGTGTTAGGAGAATTAAACTCAGAAATTTTTGTGTGAAAAAGGATGCCTAAAAACTGTGAAGCGGACGGGTATTTATATGGAAAAAAAAATTGACCGTTACTGTACGCGGTACCGTTAAATACCCAACGGTACCACTAAATTTAGTGGTAACGTCCCAGACAAAAACGCTCCTATTTTTGTTTTTAGTGGTGTAAGTTTATTTGGGGAAGTTAGGAGCTGTTTCGGGGGGGAGGGGGGATAGCTGTTGGGAATTTTAAACTTATTTTTCTAATTAAAACATTTCTTTATTATTCAAAAATAATTTGTAAAATATATTTTTGAAAAAAATGTATTGTCACATTAAAAATGTTAAGCTTGAAACACAAATTCACTTTTTTAATCATTTGTTAAGTTGTAAATTTGTTTGTTCATACCTGGAGTGATATATGTAGAAATTGGATATTTCGACTAAAAATTTGTTTCCGTTATTTTTGAAGTAACGTGTTTTACATTTTGTTATCATCAAAACGTAGAGATATCAAAAAATAAAAATAACATTTTTAGACATTATAGGCATCAACAACAATGAAATCAAACTTGAAGGGTTTAAACTGTAAACTAATTATTTAAAAAATAATAATAAAAAATAATAATAATAAATTTGACTTATTTAGTCTTCTCCTTCACCTGCAAATTCAACACACATACCCTTTCCTTCTTTGTTTTTTTTCTTTTTTTAAACGAATTAAAATAAGGAAAAAGAGAAAATAGTGGAGTTTGTGTGTGTTTAAAATCGGTCGAAATTTTTAACAACCTCTCCTTTCCTCGACCGACGACCGATGGTGACTTTTTTGCCACAGTAATCACGACCGACGAGGAGATCGGTCGACCATGCTAGGTGACCGATCGACTGTACCCAGCCTCACAGATTCTTTTGTTGTGAATATACTTTGTGCGTTTTTTCTTTAGGCTGCCCCCAGTAGGGGGATTGAATCCCCCTCATTTTCCCTGTCACGTCAGCTTTCTCTCTCCAGCGACCTTCAGGCGATTAGGTGCCCCAGTAAGGGCGACCAAGTTCATTTTTTTTTTTTTTTTTTTTTAACATTTTTAACACAAAATAAATGTCATTAATAATGAAAACGTTACATAAATAAAAACGATACGAAATAAAAGTAATAATATATTAAAACGTTACATAAATAAAAACGATACGAAAAACATAAATCATAAATCTAATCTGAATGCTTCCCGCATGCAGAGTCATACGAGGGAGTACGAGAACCGGCAAATCCCTCGAACAGAGATTCCCCCGGTAGCTCGAAGTTGGTAGTCGAAGTTGATGCATCTACACCATCGTTTTTGTTCTCCCAATAGCTCCAATTGATTTTGGTGCTAACGTTGTTCGTTATCATCTGAACAGACCGCCACAACTTGTCAGCAACCTCCCGATCTTTGCAGGCTTGATCTTTCAAAAATTTGTCGATCACAGCTTTTCGTTCAGGAGTAATGTCGTTGCAACTCTTGTAGTTTTCTCTCATTTGTTCCTTCTCCGCCTTCGCCTGGTCAAACAATTCGATGACGCTTATAATAGCGTTTTTTCGAGCCTCATCGTCGTTATTGCATTGATTTTGAACGTACACTTGCATATCTTCAACGGAATGGGGGAAACGGCAAGCAATATTAAATCTTGTGTTGAGAAGTATTTTGAGTTTGAATTGTGTGAAATAGATTTGTGGATTGAAGTGTGTTTGTATTGTGTATTTATAGGGTAGGATTTTTTTTTTTTTTTTTACTTTGCAACGGTTACAAGGGATTTTTTTTTTTTTTTTTAACTTTGCAACGTTAAAATGGTTTGAATATCGATCGAGCAGGCGATCTATTTACTTGATTTTGGTGGCGATCGATAACAACCACAGTGGGGAGATCAATATGGAAATCGATCGAAGTGCCTCTCGATCGACACTCGATTGATGTTACTGGATTCAGCCTTATCAATAAAATGTTTAGGTTGCCCTTGAATAATCAGAAGGGACGTAACCAATAAACCTAATTTGTACGGTAAGGGGGACGGAGTCGACTTCGGGTAGGGCATCGGGTTGGTGAACCCGAGCGGCAACACCGCTCCGCCCAGCTCGGGTTCGACCTCCGGGTTGTATTTGCGAGCTACGAAGCCGAAATGGAACGTTGGAAAATATGGACGTTGGGTGGTTTCAAACGGCTAGTAGCCGATTATAATAAAAAAAAAATCTTCCTATTTAACAAACTTTTACATTTCAAAAAACATAATTACCTTTTAACATATCAAAAAAAAAACACACACTAAATAATCTCTCCCAAAAAAATGTCTATCGATTCTTCCGATTACGTTGTTCCTTCTTCGTCTGACGAGATATCCACGGGTAGCTCGTTGCAAAATATGCTTCAACTAGTGGCTCAGTATTATGAAGACACGGCAAGCTCTACCAGAACTAGCGTAAATCGTCATCGGGATATAGGTCTTGTAACTTTAGAGAATGATTGGTTCGTTGAAACACTAAAGTACAACGACGAGTACTTTAAAAAAAATCGAATGGAGAAAAGCATGTTTTTGCAAATAGTGGGTGACATTGAAGCGAGATACCCATATTTTCAAGAAGGCTACGATGCGCGATTTCAAAAAAGTTTCACGGCGAAACAAAAAATCACATCGGCTGTTAGGCAACTCGCAACCGGCAATCCGCCCGATGAGTATGACGAATATTTATGCATGTCTCAAAGAACGGGACGTGAAAGTCTTGATAATTTTTGTAAGGCCATCATTGAGTTGTACGGTGGGGAGTACCTACGTAGGCCGACAGCACACGATCTTGCTCGCATTTTCCAGGCCCATGAAGCGACGCATCACCTCCCTGGGATGCTTGGTAGCCTTGATTGTACACACGTCAGATGGAAAAATTGTCCTAGACATTTGAGAGGGCAATATACGAGAGGTGACTATGGTGTTCCCACTATTATGCTTGAAGTCACGGCGTCACAAGATATGTGGATTTGGCATGCTTTTTTTGGTCCACCGGGGTCAAACAACGATATCAACGTATTGAATCAGTCTGACTTGTATCTTACAGCTCGAAATGGAACGGCGATGAATAGTTCATTCCACGTGAATGGACGCTTTTACAAACGCGGCTACTATTTGGCAGATGGAATCTATCCTAAGTGGTCCACACTTGTTAAAGCATACCCGTTTCCAAACGACCCAAAGGAAAAGAGATTTACGAAGTTACAAGAGGGAGCGAGAAAGGATGTCGAGAGAGCTTTTGGTGCTCTCAAAGGAAAATGGAAAATTCTTGAACGACCACTCAGAGCTATGACCAAAGCGAAAATTGCCGATCAGGTTCATGCGTGTGTTATTTTGCATAATATGGTTATAAAACGCGAGGGGAGGGCAATCTCACCGGTTCATATAATGGATCCGCCGGTCCAGCCAGTGTTCGACGACAGTGTGGTAGCGGAGTTACTAGACGAATTTCTCCATGACCGTCTTCGATATGATCTCACGGAGCACGTAGCACGTGAAGACTTGCCGCATCTCGATGATTAATGGCTTTTTTTTTTAAGTATTATGTTATGTTTTTTTTTTTAAGTATTATGTAATGTTTTTTTTTTAAGTATTATGTAATGTTTTTTTTTCAAGTATTATGTAATGTTTTTTTTTTAATGAAATGGTATGTTTTTATTTTAAATATTGTATGTGATTTTATGTATTTAAAAAAAAAAAATAGAATTCGGGTACTAGGGTACCACTCCCACTTGTTAGGGTAGTATTGAGGTAGTTTTGAGTTGGAAGTTTTTATTGGATAGAGGTGACGTGACACCCTTAGGGTATTACTAGGGTTGAAAAGTTCCACTCCCTCCCCCCTAATTAGTCGTCTAATCAAGGTATCCGTAGTCCACTGTGGAAACTTCTTGGAATCTGCAATAGTTTACTAAAATTGTACGAAATGGTACTAGTCAAAGTTCTTGAAGTTCATAGTCATACTCTGGTTTGGTTCATAGTCATACCTAATTGAAAGGAAAAAGAAAAAAAAAAAAAAAAAAAAAAAAACACAAGTCTAATTGAAAGTTTAAATTTAGAGTAAATTACATGGATGGTCCCTGTGGTATGTCAAAAGTAACAACTTTCGTCCTTAGAAGTTTAAAGTTGCACTAGTAGTCCCTAAGTTGGTAAACAAATAACACTACCGGTCCTTTGGTTTAACTGGCGTTAAATAAGTTTGTTATAATTTACACGTTAGCCCCTTTGGTTGAAGATCGTTGCATCGTCTATCCTTAATAGTAACGGTTGTTTATAACTTACAGTTTTCATACGTTTTTATCCGTTTTCGTCCATTTTTATACATTCTCGTCCGTTTTTCTTACGTTTTATACGTTTTCGCCCGTTTTCTTACATTTTCATACGTTTTCTCCGTTTTTTTACGTTTTCGCCCGTTTTATTTCATTTTTCATACGTTTTTGCCCGTTTTCTTACACTTTCATACGTTTTCGTCAGTTATTTTACGTTTTCGCTCGTTTTCTTACATTTCCATACGTTTTTGTCCCCTTTTTTACATTATTGCCCATTTTCTTTCTTTTTCATACGTTTTTATATCTTTTCTTACGCTTTCATTTGGACGGAAATGAATAAAAACATAAGAAAACAGGCGAAAACTAAAAAAAACGGAAAAAAAAACGTATGAAAATGAAAGAAAACAGGTGAAAACGTAAAAAACAGACAAAAACGTATGACAATGTAAGAAAATGGGCAAAAACGTAAAAAACGGACAAAAACGTATGGAAATGTAAGAAAACGGGCGAAACATAAAAAACGGACAAAAACGTATGACAATGAAAGAAAATGGCCGGAAACGTAAAAAACGGACAAAGACGTATGAAAATGTAAGAAAACGGGCGAAAACGTAAAAAAACGAAAAACAATGTACGAAAATAAAAGAAAACTGGCGAAAACGTAAAAAAACGTATGAAAGTGTAAGAAAACACGCGAACACTTAAAAAAAATGGACAATAAAGTATGAAAATGAAAGAAAGCGTGCGAAAAACAGTCGAAAACGTAAAAAAAAGTATAAAAAGGTAAGAAAACGGGCGAAAACGTAAAAAAAACGTATGAAAATGAAAGAAAACGGGTGAAAACGTAAAAAAGAGATAAAAACGTATGAAAGTGAAAGAAAACGAGCGAAAACATATAAAACGTAAGAAAAACGGACGAAAATGTATAAAAATTGACGAAAACGGATAAAAACATATGAAAACTTTAAATTATAAACAGCCGTTATTATTAAGGATAGACGATGCAACGTTCTTTAAGAAAAGGGGCTAACGTGTAAATTATAACGAACTTACTTAACGCCCGTTAAACCAAAGGATCGGTGGTGTTATTTGTTTACCAACTTAGGGACTACGAGTGCAACTTTAAACTTTCAGGGACGAAAGTTGTTACTTTTGACATACCACAGGGACCATTCATGTAATTTACTCTTAAATTTATAAAAAGTTTCTCGTAAAAAGTTTGAATAGTAAAATTAAAATTTATTTAATGGAAAAAAAAATTACTAGTAGAAAGTTTGAATAATAAAATTTATTTAATGGAAAGCAAAACTGATATCCTTTGGTATCATGTGGTAAAAAATCAATATGTGAGATTTTAGGGATCTTTGTGGGGCAGAAAGGTTAAATGAGTATCATTACTAAATCATGATTGATATAATAAGTAAACTAATTGGGTATTCGTGTGTTGTAGTGGCGGGTATTTTGAAACAAAATTTACTTGTATATCACGTATTTTAGTTTACTAGACGAGTATCCGCGCCTAGCGGCAGTGGTGTCTAGTTTTCTGCATAATTTCGACGACCCATAAGTTTCTTTCAACAAACTGCATTTGTAGCGTTAGAGAATCATTTTCGAATAAATATAATTCTGATGCGTGGTTGCATAACAGCAGAAATGCACAGTTTTCAAAAAAATTATGTGGAGTCGATCTAAGTGTGGGAGTATATTTTCTAATAGGATTGTTTTAAGTTATTAAGATTTTAGTAATAATAGATTCAAGCATTACAAAAAGCAACGGTATTATATAGTTGACAATATTATATTGAAAAAGTTTAGAGGTATAGCCAATGTGTGTGACCGCCTTTTCTTGTTTTGTCGGTAATTTAGGTAGTGATAACTGTTTTTTTTTACATGTGTAGCGTTTATCGTTTGGTGTGTGGCTTTTAAACTTGTAACCTTAAAAATTTGATATCACCATAATAAGATTATCTTGTACTATCAGTTTGCATAGATATTTAATCATTGTTCAAAGCTATTTGTTTGGGGTCCCTCTATTCCAACCCTCCCTACACATAGGCTGCACCTTTGTCCCCCAGGGAATATTCCCTTTGTCCCCCGTTTTTTCCAGTACAACACAGTTTTTTGTCAGTTTCTGTTCCGTATTTCTGACAGTTTTAAGCGTTTGGCTTATTAAACTTTATATTTACAGTTCCGCATTTTCAGGTTTATAGCTTTTTGATATAAACAAAATTATAAAAATAAAAAAAAAATAAAAAAAAATAAAAAAAAAAAAAAGGGGGGGGGGGGTCTTAATAACCAAATGGGGGGGGGGTATTAATAACTCAACCCTTTGTTTGGGGTACAAATAATTATCGCTAAAGATAACAATACTATTTAATTTTTGTGATTCTAATAAACTTACATAACATTAATTATATACTGGACAAAGGGCTATACAATATATATTAACTTTTAAAAGATGATTCATATATGTTAGTCCCTTAAATGGTGCAAGACCAACATTTTTTAAAATAACATTATACAAATGACAAAGTACATGTGTCAAAGCAAAATAAACAACAAAAAACTACAATTACTGTGTCTCTCATTTTTCCAAATTTGTCACGGGTTCCAAAACTACTTCATCATTTTTCATATAATTTTGTTAAATATGAAACCCAATTCGCCCCGGGTGGTTCAACCGGTTGAACCGTTCCAGTCAAAAAACATGTCGATTTAAACTGAGTCAACCCAACAGGTTGGTTCGAAAACAGGTCAAATTAAACCGGGTCAACCCGCCGGGTTTGAAGCGTCCCGGGTCAACCCAGTTTTTTATGTGTATTAGTAGTTTCTTTTTGAAATATATGTCTTCAACATTTCAACTTTTAGTTTCAACTTTTCACTTTTCACTTTTTAGTTTTTCCTTTATATATAGTATATAGCAGGGTACCCGCGCGTTTCGGCGGCGGGTACCCTGTGACAATTAACCGGAGAAATAGATCTCGATGAGATCTGATTCACAACTTACTATCGGTTTCAACGGGTCCTCTCTGGTTCGTTTTCGGGTGGCTTTAATTGGTTAGCCGAACCGGTGGCGACATCGGTTCCCGGTTGAACACGTTGGTCCGGTCCGGTCCGATTTTCAAAACTATATGTACCATCAACTTGTTAGTTTGTATGAAGTTTTGTGTGTTTTATTAATTTGTATAATGTGTATAATAACATGTACTTTTCATTTTAGGGTGTTTTAAAAATAACATTAATTAGTGTGTTTAATTATTTTATATTTTGGATTATATTATACCTTCTTTAAATTGTACGTTACGAAAATTTTATTTTACTTTTTAGTAAGGGGTGTTTTAATTGGTTGTTTTTAATTTGGTAGATGTGCTTTTAATTGGTTGCACAATGTGGATAAATTATTGCACTTTTAAGTAATGGGTTATTTTAATAAGAGTATTAGTTGCATTATGCATTTCTCTCTCCATTGACTAATTTTAACTTTTCAACAATTCACCTTTGATTGTTTTTCTATTATATGTAGTATATATATAGATATCTTATTTTTGACAATATATTTACGGATATCAAGAATTTCATTTAGCCCGTGCCCATTCGGGCTCGAGCCCGTTTGGCCCATTGACCATTCTGGCTTGAATATTTGTATAATGTGCTTTATTATTTGTATTAATGACATTTAATGCTGAAATTATGTTTAAGTTAGTTGGACAATGTGTTTGATAATTTGTATTTCTTATGTAAGTGGTGTTTTAATAACTGTATAAATTTTATTTATTGATCAGTTAATTAATTGACGACATTAAAAACATTGACTATATTAATAGAATTAAACTAGTGTACATTATGGTTTTAGTAAGACTTGTGTTTTGTCTTTTAAATTTGTGCATTAAAGTAGTGTACATTATACTTCTTGTCTTGTAAGCTATTCAATTTCTATAGTAAGCAAGCTGAATTTTTAAGTACTTTTATTTAAAGAAGTTCTTCTTCTATTATAAGATAATAAGATAATACCATCCTTATTAGAGGGTCGGGCGATTGAGTCTATCCTTATTATGATTGTGGCCATCTTTGGTCACCTTTATTACATCTCCTTTACCAAGATGCGTCTTGAATTAATAAAAAGCAAGTCTCGGTTGTCTGCACTACCAAGTCGTATGATTTGTTATGTGTGTGAGTGGTTTTATAATTGGTTTTTGTAGTATATTTATGTTTAAGTGGGGTATGATTTTAGTGGTGACTGCGGTTATCTTATCACATTAAGTTGGTTGTAGAAAGAAAAAGTTGAGTTAGCGCTGATGTGTAAATGGTGACCGCGATCATGAAACTCCCTTATTACATTTAGCGTAATGTATTTTTGCGTAATCATATGATCAAAAAAATATATATTATCGTCACATGTCTTCGGAAGGTGAATATATAACTGGCCAAGTACGAAGATTTAGGGTATGTTTGGCAAAACTAGCTGTAAGTTGTATGCTATAAACTGTAAAGCTGTTAACATGAGCTATAAGTTGTATCTTTTTTTTAATTAAAGTGTTTGGTAAATTAGCTGTTAAATGTAATTATAAGATGTAAAATGACATAAAAGGACATATCTATAGTTGTAAATAAATGTTTGGAGGGTATATCAGTAAACTAAAGTTTTAAGAGCTCCAAAATGTTTAAAAAGCTTAATAAATCAGTTTCTCATTTAGGAGCTATTTGTTAGAAATAAAAGCTTGAAGTTAATGTATCCAAACGAAGCTGCTTATTTTAGAGGAAATTGTTTTTGTAACAAAAATCTAACAGCTCTTCCAAAAAACTCCTACCAAACAGGCCCTTAACTTTCATTTTGAAAAAAAAAAAATAAAAAATAAAAAAAAAAATAAAAAAATAAATAAGGCATGTACGTTGTACAAGGTAAGATTGCGGGTTAGATTCTTTTAATCAAAATCCGAGTCAACTTTGCATTTTAATCAAGGGATTAAGCTGAAAAATAGCAACGAATTTTTTCAAGTATACCGATTTAGTACGTAAACTTTTTTTATTTCACTAAATGTTACGTACTTTCATGTTCTTGCTTAGTTTCACTTTAATACGTGATAATGACGTGTCATGTTATAATGTTGACACGTGTCAAACTTTGAAAAAATGCATAATATTAAGTGGAACAAAAAAATGTGATGATGACGTGTCATGTTATAATGTTGACACAATCATCACGTATCAAATTGGAATAAAACATGAAAATGCATAATATTAAGTGGAACAAAAAAATATTCATGTATCAAATTAGTATATTTGAAAAAATTCGTTGTTATTTTTCAATTTAATCCCTTTAATCAATAAAAAAGATTTTAGTAAGTGAAGATAATATTTGATTAATGAAATGAATAGCTAAAAGATTTTTTAAAATTTATTATGACACTTATTTTAGAACATAAACATAAAAGAATTTTGATAGTTAATATTAATATATATCAACTTATTTTAAAAGAAATGACAATTTCAATGCTTATACACATAACATAACCAAACTATAATCTAATAACATTAATTTATTCTCTAAACTCAGAGAACATGAAAAATCAGCTAAAAGACATTATATTAAAAAAAACAAAAAATGACAATTGTACCACGAACATGTACTCCACACAAGATCTATATTTAACCCCACAATCAAACACTTCTCTCTCACTAAAAAAACACACACACACACAAATGAAGAAGCTCATTCGCCGCCTGTCGCGCGTGACAGACTCCTCACCCTACATTCTCCTCCACAGAGACACACGCGCCACCACAGCCTCCACGCGCTTCCGCAACTCCTTCCGTATCACCAAGCCTAGCTGCACATCAGGTGTACCGGAAGGACATCTTCCAGTGTACGTAGGGGAAGAAATGGAGCGTTTCGTTGTAAAGGCTGACTTGTTGAACCATCCAGTTTTTATAAACTTGTTAAATAAATCTGCTCAAGAATATGGTTATGAACAACAAGGTGTGTTAAGGATTCCTTGTCATGTTGTTGTCTTTGAACGTGTCCTTGATGCGTTGCGTGCTGGCAAAGATACGTTTTTTAATGATGATGTTCTTGATGAAGTGTTTTGACAGTTTTTTTTTTCTTTTAATGATGGTTAAGATTATGTTCATTAGGTGAGATCGTTTGATAATGATGTTGATGATGATTATGAAGAATTTATCAAATCGAATCGGTTTTAGTTTGGTTTTGTATATAAAAATTTATGTTAGTGAAATTGTGTTTTTAGCTTTTGAATTATTTTATTTTTGTTTGATTAATATTGTACTGCATATCAAGCATAGAACACTGTGTGAGTCATTCTTCTAACAGAAAAAAGAAAAAGAGAAATATATTGACTCTTGGTGGCCAGCCAACGTCTATTTGACTATTTGTCAAAGCGAGATATAAAAGGTAAGCGTAGAATGTAGAAAAGTACGGAGTAATACATTTACCTAATTGAGGAATACTACATTCACTCACAAAATCCACACAAATCACTCACACGTTGAGGTGTCATCCACTGATTGATGGATTTTATTATAGTTTCTCTCTCTTTTCTCTCAGGGTGACACCTCAGTGTGTGAGTAATTTTTGTGAATTTTGTGAGTGGATGTAACATAATTATAACCTAATTACAGAACACTGTTTTTAAAAAAAGTGTACAAATGGGGTTTGAATGTATGATATTTGTTTGTATCGTTGTATGATACAGTATATGTTTGTATGATATCTTTGTTTCATATCCAAAATGAAGAAGTTGAAACTCCTTAAGTTAAAGAATGATTGGTGTTAGAGTATAGGCCTATGTAGAGATAATAATATATTTGATTCGTGTAAATAATTTGAAGTGGTTAATTACCTTAGTTTTTTTTTTAAATTAAGGTTGTTTAACCATGTTTGAGTCTTTGTACGGTGATTGTAAGTTCATGTCAATTAGCCTGGCATGTAAACTGTAAAATAACAATGTTATTGTTTGGTCCGTTAACGTACTGTAGAAATATGTCGATTATAACGATGGTAAATAATTTTTTTTACAATTAACGATGATTGTGTGTTGGTATGTGAGTGGACAAAGAATGTGAAGAACTTTGTCTCGTAACAATATTCAAGTGACATGGGAATCTGGTATATGTTGGCCTGAGAGTAGCGAACATGTAGCAGCTAGTTGTGACTTGTGATACCATTGAGTTGACGTGTGTTGGAAGCTTGTTAAGGAATGTGTTATCCTTTTTTAGATCTTCTTTTGCTCGTGATTTATACTTCCTTCCGTCCCAATATAAATTATCAACAGATAAAAAAAAAAAACATAGTTTGAAAACATCATTATTATAACCTTCTATTTCTTACTTTTTGAAAAAAAAAATAATAATTTTATCCTTAACCAATTAATTTTTTTTTAAATTATAATAATAATTTCAAATGTGGTTAATATAATAAACTTGATCTATATTACATATTTATTTTTTTAAAATGAACAATTAATTAATCTAAAAATGAAATATGGACAATATATATGGAACGGAAGAAGTATATTTAACAAATATTGTTGTACACATACCGCATATTGGGCCTATAGCGTTAGACTATCTGGTCACACCACTAAACTTCCACCTCTGTGTCACTTTAGCATCATCTCACCGTTCACTTCTTCTCACTACCACTCACTTTTTACCCGGTCAACACTCATCTCGCATTTTATTAAAATACTCACTTTATACACACATATTACAAAAAATAACACATACTCACAAATTAAATAATTAATAAAAACACATCATGAGGTCCCACTTTTGCACATAAACCAAGTAATGAAGCCCTCACCTTTCGTCACCTTTTTCTCTTGACTTACACGCCATCAAATATCCCCACAATGGCACTCACGCGTGAGGATGCCCCTCCTACCCTAGGCCTAAATTCACAATTCATATATCTTTTTCGAGATTGATCATTTTAATTATTTACTAAATATGGATATGAACGTTTGATCGAATTTACTATATCACTTATAGTTGAAAGTATTATTGCAAAATTTAATAAAAATATTAATTAATTAATTTGTTAAGGGTAAAACTGTCATTTTGTAATAAGTAAAAGAGAAAAAGTAGTAATAATTAATTTTTTTTTAAATTGTCTGTCTTTTATCGATATACAACTATTTTAAAATGAAAAGAGTAGCATTTCTTATTAAATACCTTTTATTACTGAATTAACTGGAATAGTTTATATAAATAATTTAAACTCGAGCGTATTATAACACTAAATAGTGAAACTACATTCCCGCTTTTATAAATTTATCCGTTAAAGAAAGCCGTAAATCTAATTGAAACAAAATATTACGAAAATAAATAAAACTCAAATATGTGGCCTGTAATTGTTGTGGTAATTATTTTGTTATAAAAATTAACTCTACTTTGCGAATTCTTATTTTCTACTGTTTATATTTCAAAGTTAAAGCTAAATATTCAGTCATGAAAGAAGAACCCTCTTATCTATTGTTAAGTCACTAGTTTTACAACACAAGCATCAATACAAGAAATAGAGGGGAGAAGAGATTGGTTGAACACGTTAAACACACACACACACGTTAAGAGTAGCACGGTTAGGCGTAGAGTGAAAGAAGTGAATAAAATGAACAACCAACCCTCAAATGAGGGTTATACAAGAGTATTTATATGAGGGAAGCTAGGGCAACACTTCCTAGTCCCTTCCTTTCTCCTATGGGCTTGGGCCTAAGCTCATGGGCCTTCTACATAAGCTTAAGGCTAATAACAAACATAAAGGCCATAATTAAGCTAACTATTACATATAAATTACTAACACTTGATTTAGGTTTAGGAGTGATTCCAACAATCTCCCCCTAAGTGTTGGTGATGAATGAATATGAACGGTGAAGACTTTGATGTAATAGTAGCTTTGACGTCTTCTGACATTCTTCTTTCTTGTGAGAAGAATTGCCTTGATTTGAACAATCTCCCCAGTGTAGAGAAATTGTTTTTCTTTAAACAGTTTTGCTTTGACGTCTTCTTTAACTTTGTTCTTTGATCATTGTTCTTTGTGATGGTAGTGATAATATGTTGTTGTTGTCTGCATCAAGTCTGCCTCAGGTCTGCTTCGCTGCTCCAGTGTCTCCACGTCATTCTTCAACATGCTCACACGCTCTTTGACGTTGGATTTCAGTACTGATGAAGTTCTTTAAGTCTTTAACTTTGTAGATCCTTTGATTTGACGAAGAATCATTCTGACTTTTGTGTTGCTTTAAGATAGAACTTCCATTAGTGATGATGTTGGCATGAGCATGTGAAGAATCTGCACGATCAGTCCGCTCCAGAGCTTCCATAAGAAGTAAACATGAAAACGGTTAGTAATAAGCGGATTCCGGCACTTACAAGTTTGAACTTCGAGAGTGTTAACAGCATAGTGTGAAAACACAACTCTAATTCTTACAAAGGCCGTTCCTGAACTGGAGTCCCACAAGTGAGATAACACGATGTACCGAAGTACACCTACAGTTCAGATGAGTCGCTGAGGTACACCGAAGCATCACCTCACGACTGTAGATTGTTTGAGACACACTAAGCGTAATCCACGGGGAGTTACCGAAGTGACCTGCTGTCAAGGCTGTTTGATGTTGACCCTGGCATGAATTTCCATTCAATCACTGAGGATCACAGTTGTGAACCTCTCATAAATGTTCTCGACAGATTGCTAAGATCTGTGAAGGACTCGATAAAGTACCATTGATGTTCTTATTGTTGAACATCAAGTGATGAGATGTCAAGTGTTCCTAAGAGATCTTTTGATGAATCTCGTGGCTCTAGACTCAATAGTGCGTTTTGGTTTTCCTGAGCGGAGACTAGGGAGAGGGTCTCCTTCTTCAATACCAGCGATCTCTAAGAGAAAGCCAATAGTTTACGTAGGGTTCCCTGTGAGAATGAAACAAACTTCTGTTGAGAGAAACTTGAGTGGCTAAGAAGGTTTAGTGCATGCGTCACTGGGTCCATGACGACTTTTAATCTTCAATACCGGCGTCACTAAGTGATAACCAGTAGCATATGAATTGAACCCGGTGTCTGCCCTAAGTTGAATAATTTGGAGGGCTATTTCTTTTCACCCTTTTCTTTGCATTTCTTTTTAATTCTTCAACTCCTTCTTTCTCCGATTCTCATTTTCTCCTTTTTATAATCGTACCTAAGGACTTCTAAGTACTAACTATTTGTGATGTCCTTGGGTAGATCCCTCCGGCTCTGGCGGATCATAGGACGGTTATTCCTAACTTTAGTCACCTTATAACTCCATGACTAACCTATGTTGCCATAAAACCAATTTTCAAGAAAATCTCTCAAAGTGTTTGTGAATGAAAAACATATTTGAACACTTCAAGAGTTTTAGATTTTCAGAAATACTCCCCCTCCACATGTGCTTAAGAGTTTTTAGGGAAATCTGCACAGTGAGGAAAGAGCGCGCACTTTATGAATTGATCAACTCAAGATAGACAATTCCCCGAGGGACACGGTTACGTTGCATAGTTAAAGAGATACATTGTCAGCTTTTAGGTGACAACTAGCTCTAATAACTACCTTGAAGGTGTTGACAAGCCTCGAAAGGGTGTTGTTAATACAAATAAGCCGTAAAAACGTTTATTTATATTTTACGATCTTCTAATGTTTTGTCGATAACAAAAGTAAAATCATATTAACGAAACAAATAAAATACGTAAATGGTTTGAACTAATAGTTTTCTAACATATTCACATAAAACACTAAAACAAGTATAAGTGATTTTATGATCTAGATATATATATGTACAACAACTAGTGTTTACATATTGGGTTAACAAGTATAAATGATTTTATGATTTAGATATATATATATATGTACAACAACTAGTGTTTACATATTGGGTTAGCATATACTTAAACTAAGTATACTAAAATGGGTAAAAATATGTAAATACTAAAATGGGTAGAAACTAGCAAATGGTACTGAACCATAACCCATGGTTTTATATATACCACTTATCTAAGTTCATTGTATCTAGAAAGAAAACCATGGATCAACCCATAACCCATGACCCATGACCCATAACCAAAAATACCCATGGGCAAAGAGGAGCGTTCCACGGATCCCTAGCTTTGTGCTAGCCGGATCCCAAGTGGAAGGGATCCGTGGGATCTAGGGAAACAGTAGAGAATTTTCTCTATAAATAGAGAGCCATTTCTTCCTTACTTGTCATCCCTTTACACACATACTTCCCCCAAGTATTCTAACCCTCTAACCTCAGATCCAAGAGATCTATGTAGCTTTTCTCTTTTGTTTTTGTGTGATCTTGTAGGTTCCTCTTAAAGGAAAGATCACCACATCTTGAAGACGTGCAAGCTCAAGTCCATGAGTTGCCATGCTTCGTCATCATCAAGACAACGAAGGTTCTCTTGTTGATAGCTCTTCCTTTCTCCATAGATGTTGAGTTGAAGGCATTAGTGAAGAATGCCGAAAGTGTCAAGATGAAAGCATTAGTGAAAGGTGCTCATCATCCGCGTCAAAGCATTAGTGAAGAATGCTTAAAGTGTCAAGACGAAGGCATTAGTGAAGGGTGCCAAGCGTTGTGTCAAAGGCATTAGTGAAGGATGCCGAAGAATCAAATTAAGTAGCATTTGGGAAGAATGCTTAAGTCGTATAATCGATGAGGTGTATCGTTATACATATAAGTGCTTATTTATTCACAAGGATGGTGATATCCTTGATGGTGTTGTAACAAGGAGTAGATCTCCTTGATAATAGGTGTTGTGTCATGAAGGGTAGTAGTTCCTCCATAATGGAACTAGGTGCTTAGCCTAGTACCTAATAAAGGGTAGGCGATGTTGTGATAGGATTAGTTCTCCTAAGGTGTGAAAGAACTCGGTGGTTAGCCTAGCACCGTATAAAGGGTAGGCGACGTAGTGTTAGGTGTGGTTCGCCTTGGTGTGAAAGAACTCGGTATTTAGCTTTGTACCGGAAAAAGGTTAAGCGACGTTGTGAAGGCTTCTCCGCCATAAGGAGATTTGGTGTAGTGCTTACGAACTCTCGAGTAGGTGAATCGAGGAGTGGAGTAGGGCAAGGAAGGTGTCCTTGTAGCCGAACCACTATAAATAACTTGTGTCGTGGTGATGTGCTTCTTACTCTTTATCTTTCATTTTACGTTTATATATCTATCTATCAACGTCCAACATAAATAACCAAATAGATTGACATAAGTCGATCTAAATATTTAAAAAGGAGTTTTAAATTGGTAAAACTATTCAACCCCCCCTTCTAGTTTTCCACAGGTGTCAAACCCGTCAGAGTTCATGTCTACCAAGAGTTTCTCGAACGGTACATTCTATTTGGAAAAGTCCTTTGCGAGACACGTTTACATCACTAGCGAACTAGCTTGAAATTATTACCCGTCCCGGACAAGTTTTTTCGAGTTACTAACAGTTAAGTATCGTCAATTCGTTGGTTAAGTCTATAGCACAAAGATTCATTTGCATTTACACAACATATTTCTTATCACATAATTTTCTCCCCCTCAAAAATGGCATATAAAGTGTTATTTTTGAAAAGTTGAGAATAAATATGACCATTTCGAGTGTTGCGGGAAGATGACCACTATGAACAATTTGTGAACAAAGTTTTAATTCAAATACTCCCCCTCAACAAGTGATATAAATGGTTGAGGTTTTGAAAAACTTACGGGGAATTACTTGTTCGTTTGAGCAAAACCTTGAAAAATGAAAGGTTTGATAGGTTTTACTCAAAAGTAAGAAGCTTTCGCTCCTTTTATAAGGATTGTGGCACTGAAGCGTACCACATGGTCCTTTCTTGACAAGAACGGGTTGTACACTGATATGTGTGCACAAGCCATTCTCATAATTAATCACACATCCAAAATATTATGAGATAGAAGCAGTTCAAGGGGTACCAGGAAGTCCAGTGATGTTGCCAGGAGTGCGAACAGGGCGTTGATAGCCGGTGATGTTAATCCTGGGTCGACCACCAACAAAGCTTTCCAATGTTCTGAACTGATCCCTTCGATACAACATTTCATCAATCATTCTGATGATCCTCTGCACATCCCTTCTGTCCTGAGAGTTCCATCGCTTTTGAGACCCTATGCCTTCATATATCGCCTTCAACCGATAAGCCAATCCGTCCCTAACCTTCTTCAAAGTGTGATCCCCAAACTTGTGAAGATCTCTACACGCCATCAAGCAATTTCGTTGAAGTTCACTGCGATAAACGACGCCGAATGGTTTGCTGACGAGTGTGTATTGTGGAAGCTGGTTGATGTCGGGAAGATCTAGCTGAGGTGGAGTGAAGTTGACACGGGTCTGATATGATTCAACTGCAAGCTGAAGATCTTCTACACGTTCCTGTATGACTATGCTTCTGATGAATATTAGCAAGGACTTGATATATTCACGTTGTACTTCAGTCGAGAATTGTCTCATGCGTCCCTGTACTTTGGCAAGATACAGATCTTCAATGTCGTTGAGAGACAAATTCTGAAAGTCCGCTTCACTGAATGCATAATCTCTTTCGTCTTGTCTTTTGACCACGATATTCTTGAGAAAAGTGTAGTCCCATTTAGACGAAAGATCAACATGTTTAACAGCAACGATTCCTTTAGTACTGAACACTTCATTTTGAGACTTCTGAACTTGGCAGCTTCTGTAGTAGATTCGTCGGCGTTTCGGCCAATGGTGAATCCTATACATTGCATCACGGTCATACAATTCCACATTGTTAGAAAACATGTGGGTAGCCTTTTCCTCGATGGCTATGCAGTTTGAGTATATGGCTGCCGGGAACAGAAGTGTCAAAGATGTAGCATATTTCCTTGAATCATCACTGCCGTGTAGAAGAAATTCCAAGTCTATGTTGAAGAAATAGCGAAATGGTATCTTAGGCTGATCTGGTTGGCCAATTGTCGGTAGAGATTTAGACCAGTCGGTGTAATATGGAGGGTTGTCCCGTTTGGTGAAGTCGATGTTTGCTTCTGGGTTGAGCCAATCCATATTGTTAGACATGGCTCGTGCTATATTGTCAAGGTGATACTCAACTTCAATAGCACTTTCCGAGCTGTCTTTTAGAAGTTGAAATGCTTCATTCTTGATTCGCTTCAACTCGTATTTCGTCATCTTCTTCATACGGAATTTTTCTTGCAAGAACTTAGCATGCTCCAATGTATTACCGTCTACCAGTTCTTGACCTTCAGCTGGATAGGGGGTGGAATTAACAAGTGTAGAAAACCATTCAAATTCTTCTGTGTCATCTTCATCTAGCCATGATACGACGTCAGCCTTGGGCGCCTTCTTCTTCTTTTTCTTAGGCCTAGATGAGGATTCTGGTTTTTGTACTTTGTCGGGAGAGGCGGGTTGTTGTTGGGGCTCATGGAATTCTTCATCGTCACCACCTGTATACTCAAAGTGATCACCGGTTTTCTGAGTCTCGAGTGGTAACTCAGAAGAATCCTGAGGTTTTTCAGTAGAAGAACGAGGATGAGACCTTTGTTGTGCTGGAGTCCGTTTGGGTGGAGGTTGCATAGAAGATGATTCACCAGACTTCTTTGAGCGTTTATGCTCGTCATTCTTATCCTGATCCTTATCTTCATCGTCGCATGGACGTTCCGGCCTTTCATCTTCTTCTCGGCATGCTGATTTGAGTTGATATTCCAGCAATGCTTCAAGCAATTTACCTTCGTGAGAGACAAGTGTTGCAGATCGTTTGGACATTTGAGCTACCAGCCGGTCAACTAACTCAGCATCTGAGAATATTATGGGATCAACTGGATTGATGTTCACGTGCATTGGTGTTGATTTCATAGTCTGCTTGGCCAGATGAAGTAGATTCGGATAGAGTTGTTTGGTGAACAGCTCCTTTGTAACTTTAGGACCAATGTCAAGAATGTACTGATGAGTGTACCCTTTGATCATTTCGTCCATTTTCCCTTGAAGATCATCTTTCATGAGCTTCTGTACATACTCCCTTTCAACTTTCATCTCGTCATTCTCGTCATGAAGGTACTGTATCTGATCAGCGTAGAAATTCATGTTCCTGTAGAGCATGTCTTTCTTTCTGACTTGTTTGAGAAATCCAAGATCGAGTTGGCTTCTTCACTGATTTGGATGTTGATTTGGTTGATCTTTTTGATGGTGGTGGTGAAGAATGAGAAGATGAATCTGATGATGATGAGATGTGAGGAGATTCAAGGTCCTTAGGAGGTTCAGAAGTTTTTTCCTTGGAATGAGTTGGACTGTCTAGAAGAAGTTGATCATAGTTCACTTCGTCATCTTGTTCAGTTTTAGCTTGTTCTTCAGCCTGAATACTAGCTTCTTCATCTGCTTTAGCTTGAGCTGCAGCTTCTTCATCAGCTTTATCTTTCTCTGATTTCTCAGTTTCTGGTTCCTCAATGTCATGCTCAGTAGAATCCTCCACAAGCTTTTGCTGTTGTACAATAGTGGTGGCACCAGTTCCCTTATCGGGTTGATTAACCGCATCAGGAATTGGTGAAGAGTGGACACCACCACTCGACCCTCCGGGGCCACGTATTTGATCTTGTTCAAATTCTTTAGCTTTTTGTAGGTGTCTAACGATTTTAAACTTCTTCTTGTAGGATGTATCCAGTTGCTCTTCACCTGAGCTTGAGCTTTCATCATAAGGTACAAGTACTGGAGTCTTCCCTTTGCTTATAACTGCTGGTCGACTGGAAGGTTTTGCTACTGAAGGAGGTGCTTCGATTGCAGATTCATAGTAGAATACCTCTTCGTCTGATTGTGTATCTTCAGAGCTTTCGTCCACTAGCTTTCTTTGTGGTTCAAGCTTTGGAATGGGAATAGGACCAGCTTCCTTAGAAGCAACAGTCTTTTTACGAGGAGGATTCCTCTTGGGGAACTTCCTCTGACTCTCAGTGCTTGCAGCACTCCCTGCACTGCCTCTTATGGTTCTCCGTGTAGGTGTCCCAGAAGGTTTCTCATCAAGATGACCAACTTTTCCTTCTTTCACTGCTACCAGATACCTTTTGTATGTCTCGAGCGTTTTGATTTCGTTTGACAGAAGGTGATCAGGTAATACAGCACCCTGTTTCTTTGTTGATGATTCCTTGATTCTGACAGATAAAATAGGCTCAGTCAACATGTCGTGATTGTCGGGGTCATTGAGCCTCTTGGGAATGTCAGGATGAAGTCCAAGTGCTCTCTGGATCAACAGTTTAGTGTATCTGACATAGGGAATCTTTGAGCCAAGCTTTTTGAGAAATGACATCATGTCATCCCATATCATAGCTTCAAGTTCGATGTGCTTCATGTTGATTAATGACCAAAAAATTTGCAGTTCTATGAGCTTGGGATGCTCATAACCGCTATCACGACCAGAGACAGATTTGGTAATGATGATGTAGAGAGTTCTCCACGGTTGAGGAATGTTCTTAAGCTCCACATGAGAATGCTTAGTGATAATTCCTGAAGCTTCATCATAGCCAATATCAATCAAGAATTCAAAACTGTCTCTTCAGCAGGTGTGGCATAGAAGTCGGTTGGCTCGATGTCAGGGATGAGAAGAACAACCCGTAAGTCTGTATGTGTGATGGTGACCTTTTTGTGATTGAGCGTCACTGTCACCGCACTTTGACCTTTGACCCTCTGCATTGAATTCCAGAACTGTTGAATGTAGATCTCTGGTACTGTAGCAGAATGTGAGAGCATGTTCTGGTAGGGATTATTCTTGAGAATATCCATAGCAATCAAACAGGAAGATTCAGAGCAGGTGAGGGTTTCAAAGTCAACCCGAAGGTTGTTCTTTCCAATCTTCCTTGGATAGCCATTAGGGAAGATATCGGCCATTGTGAGAACATCTGGTGCATCCACATTCATTTGAGCAGCCATGTCTTGATCTGAAATAACATTAGCCAAAAGAACCAACATATCGAAAGACATAATGTTAGTCAACAGAAGGTTTTATTGTCTAATTATTGAATGTGCAATATCAATGATAGTTACGAGTCCAAAGTCACTTGTTTTTTCAATAGTTCAATGATGTCGTGATAAGTTTCGTGAGTTAGTTAACTTTAAGTTTTAAAGTTTATGTTATCACTTATTTAACATAACATATTAAACGTTTAAGTTTATTAGTGACATTATTGGTTTCGTGACGTTATGATTTATTTATTTACAAGTTTGCACGCGTAACAATTCATAATGAAGGTTTGATCAAGGCTTATGCGTAGAAACGGTAGCTTATGCGTAAACAGGAGAAGTATACGCGTAGATGCAAGCTTATGCGTAGGATCCTTACTTACGCGTAAGAAATGTTACGCGTAGGAAAAGGAAACCTTATGCGTAAAGCTTACGCGTAGGCGTATATAAAACCTTACGCGTAAGGCTTACTCGTAAGAGTAGACCTTATGCGTAGAGGTCACTGTTTACGCATATCCTTCACAGGATACGCGTAGTCCCTTTGTAGAACCTTACGCGTAAGATTTCTCTTACGCATAACTTGCTACGCGTAAGGTGATCCTTATGCGTAGATGGTTAACAACCTTGATTCTAAGTTTTACGAGTAGCAAGCCTGAAATAACATCATCATAACATCAATATTAACATTAACATTCATTATAAAACAGATCATGGCATGAATATTCATCAAACATTTTACGCGTAAAAACCCTTACGCGTAAGACAAAACCCTAAAGTTCATGAATTACTCGTAAGAAATTTAGCCATAGGATTTGCACAAAAATGATTCTGGTAGTACTAGTATGCCTATAGAGTAGTTTTATCCAAGTTTTAACATCAAATATGTCATGAATCAAAAATACCCAAACCGTATGAACTAAAACCCTAATTTTCAATAAATTAATATTCATTGTTTCTGGGTTGATTCTGGGCCTAGATATCATCAATTCAACATGAATACAACACTTTTCAAGCAATCATTTAACTAGAAACATCCTCAAATGAAAACACCCAATTTTACGCACAAACCCTAGTTTTCCAGAATCAATCAATTCGTGTTTCTGGGTGTGTTTTAATGATCAAAATAGTTTTAATGATGTTATATGAATGTTTTGATACAATCTTTTTACCCAAAAACACACGAATGAAAGATTTGTGTTTATAGCTTATGCGTAGAACACAAATCACATTCAAACTCATTATTTGACCGTTGGTTTCGTGTAATAATCAAAACCATTGTTTAAAAAACATGTTAAGATTATAAAACAACTTACAAAATGATGATCCAAAACACGGATTTGTTGAATGATTCTTAGGCGTAGGATTAGTTTGGTTATGAGTAATAAATGTGAAGAGAAAGGTTAGGTGGGGAGTTTTATTAAAATAACTTTAAGCTTTTTGGCAGTTTTAGTCCCTCCACCTTTTCCATTTTCATCCAAAGCCTTTTAACTTCCATTTTGGTTACCAAACGAAGAATATTTGGAAATAACTTTGACGACACTCCCCCTCGACTTAAGAAATAATGAATGGTTATAAATTTTAGTCCGAGGAGTGTCAGTAAACCAAAAATGTGACCACCAATATTAAAGAAAACAACCGGGATTAGGTAACATGCAAGTACAGTGATTATATGAAACAGTTAAGTATATATTTTCTCCCCCTCAACACTTGATCGAAAAAATACTGAATTTTGAAAGATTTGAGTGTTGACGGAAGAAATGTACTTGCCATGTTTGAAGAAATATGGATAGAAGAATATTTTTGTTGTTTTATCTGATTTTCTATTTTTGTATTTTGTTTTTGAAAAATTATTTACAAAAGAGATTTTGGTGTTTGACAGTTTTTTAAGACTGTTTTAAGAGATCATCTAGTTCCTCTTGAGTCAAACACCTCATACCAATCCGGTGGACCAACTCATTAAACCTAGCGGGAGGTAAGGCTTTGGTGAGTAGATCTACCAATTGGTATTCTGTACCCACGAAGTATAATTCAACTGTACCCTATTCCACGTGGTCCTTGATGAAATGATAGTGAAGATCGATGTGCTTTGATTTCGAGTGCTGAACTGAGTTGCACGAGATCGCAATGGCACTCCGATTGTCGCAGTACATCGGGATTTTGTCAAATACGTAACCATAGTCTTTGAGTTGTGTTCTCATCCAGATAACTTGAGCACAACACGCCGACATGGCTACATATTCTGCTTCGGTTGATGACAGCGGTGTACAATCCTGCTTCTTCGATTGCCAGGACACCAGTTTATCACCAAGAAATTGTAGTGCTCCTGAAGTACTTTTCCGTGAATCTAAGCATCCTGCGTGGTCAGCGTCTGAAAAAGCGATTAGTTCAAAACCAGAATCCTTCGGATACCAGATCCCCAAGTTAATGGTTCCCTTTATGTATCGGAGGATTCTTTTAGTCTCAGAGAGGTGGGTTTCAGTTGGTCGTGACTGATAACGGGAGCATAGATAAACGGCTGAGACAATATCAGGTCTGCTAGCTGTTAGATACATGAGAGACCCAATAATACTTCGGTATTTGGTAGGGTCTACTAATTTCCCATGTAAATCAGCGTCTAGCTTCTTGGTCTGAGTCATTGGTGTGGCATAAGTGTCACAGGTTTTCATTCCAAATTTGTTTAACAATTCAAGGGCACATTTGGACTGACTCAAGAAAATACCACGGGGTGATTGATGAACTTGCAGTCCTAGAAAGAACGTAAGTTCACCCATCATGGACATTTCAAAAATTTTCTTCATTAGTTTTGCAAAAGCGATTGAGTACTTTTTATGTGTAGACCCAAAAATGATGTCATCCACGTAAATTTGAACAATTAAGATATGTGCCCCGTGATATTGTATAAAAAGAGTAGGGTCGACCGAACCTTTGTTAAAATTATTGGCAATGAGGAAAGATGATAGCTTATCGTACCATGCCGGAGGAGCTTGTTTGAGACCATACAGAGCTTTGTTCATTTTGTAGACATGGTTCGAGAACTCGAGATCAACGAATCCTTTTGGTTGGCTGACATAAACCGTTTCTTTCAGTTGTCCGTTGAGAAACGCAGTTTTGACATCCATCTGAAAGACCGTCATATTCATATGAGCCGCGAACGCGAGAAATATCCGAACAACCTCAAGACGAGCAACCGGAGCAAAAGATTCTTCAAACTCTATTCCCTCTTCCTGACGATAACCCTTAGCAACTAGACGTGACTTGTTTCGGATTACGTTCCCTTCAGCATCCAATTTGTTTTTCCAAATCCATTTGAGACCAATGACGTAGACCCATGTTGGTCTTTCAACCAGTTCACATACTTCAAGACGTTTGAATTGGTTGAGTTCTTCTTGCATGGATTCGATCCAGTTGTCTTTTGTCATTGCGTCTTTAATGTTTTTATGCTCAGATTGGCAGACAGTGAGTGCATAAATGCAATGTTCACCATCTGTGTGAAGACGTTGTCTCGTAACGACTGGTTGATTCGGGTTGCCAATAATATTTGCCAGAGGATGGTATTTTGTCCATTGATGTGTAGAGGGTTGATGTTGGTATACATTGTGCAGATTCTGAGGATTCAAATGGTTTGTTGATGATTCCGCGACATCAGGTGCAGCAGTGTCATTAGCAAACGGGTTAAAGAACGCATTTGGATCAAAATCTGTAGGTGGGGGTACTTCATTAAGAACATCATCAGCCGGTTCATCATTGTTGGAAGCGGTTTGTTCAACTGTTGTGGTGGAGTCAACTGGTGGTGCTTCGTCAACAGTATTTGTTGTATCAGGTGTATCAGGTATAAGAGTAGAATTAGGTTGAGCAGCGGAAACAGCGGATACACCTGGAGCACGTTCATCAATATCGTCACTGAACAGCGGAGCAAAGAGTCTTTCCATTTGTTGACGAGTAAGCAGAGGGCTTAGTTCAGCTGATGATGAGGTTTGAGGGAAGTTTAAGCGGTTGTGACCGGGTTCCAAGCTGTTATACTCAGAAGCCATTTCCGTAAGTTCATCAAAATGAGCATGAATCGTTTCCATAACCTGCTTTGTACGAGGATTCCAGATCCGGTAACCTTTAGAATTCTCAAAATATCCAATAAAGACTCCAATGTCAACTTTGGCTTTGAGCTTTCCAAAATCATCACGATCATTATTCGGATAGCAAAGGGATCCAAATACATGAAAGTGTTTGAGATTCGGTTTATGGTTATGGAGAAGCTCAAAAGGTGTTTTGTTGTGCCGTTTAGTAATCATCGAACGGTTTTGAGTATAGCATGCAGTAGATACAGCTTCTGCCCATAAGTAATCTGGAAGTTTAGCATTGATTAACATTGTTCTTGCAGCTTCCACTAACGTTCGGTTTCGTCTTTCAACAACTCCGTTTTGTTCTGGTGTACGTGCAATAGATGTCTGATGCTCAATTCCCACTTTCTCATAAAATTCACGAAGGGTTTGGTTAACAAATTCAGTTCCTTTGTCTGTTCTGATTTGGCGGACAGTGTTCCGGAGCTGAACTTGAATTTTTGTGAGAAAGGTGATGATCATTTGTGGAGCTTGGTCTTTGCTTCGAAGAAAGTAGACCCAAGTCCATCGTGAATAGTCATCAACAATTACTAAGATGTAGCGTTTTCCATTGATCGTTTGCACGCGCATCGGGCCACATAAATCCATGTAAAGAAGATGAAGCACATGCTGAGAGCTGTGTTCTACCTTTGAAGGAAAATGAGCACGAGTGCTTTTCCCTTGTTCACAATCTGAGCAAAGATGATCTTTAGAATACCGGAATCGTGGGAGACCTTCAACTAGTTTGTGTCGAGCAAGATTGGTTATAGTTTGAAAGTTTAAATGTGAGAGACGACGGTGCCATAGCCATGATTTTGTTGATGTTGCCTTTGAAAGTAAGCAGATGGGGGATGAAGCAACCATGTCTTGCATAGAGATAGTGTAAAGACTTGAGTTACGAGAGCCAGACATAAGGTCGTTTCCTTGTAGATCACGAATGAAACAAGATTTCTCCCTGAAAGCAACCTCCAAATCTCCATCATAGAACTGACCTACTGAAAACAGATTGTGACCGAGGCCTTCCACAAAATAAACCCTGCTAATTTCGATGTTCCCATTGATATAGTCTCCGTAGCCCATGATAGCTGCGAAGTGATCATTCCCGAATCTGACAGTGCCAATGAACTTTGCAATAAAGTTTGATAACAGTTTAAGATTGCCTGTCATGTGTCGGGAACATCCGCTATCAACAATCCAGAGAATGATCTGTATCACCTGCATTACACACAGACGACACAGATGGAATAGAAGTATATGTGGAACCCGAAATGTTAGAGGGTTCCGGAGCAGTTATAGTAGACATACACACATCAATAACTTTAGGCATCCATTTAAATCCTAGTGTGTTATATAACCATTTCTTCCATCTCCAACTAGTATTTGTTGTAGTCTTAGTGAATGCACTAGGTGGTACTACATTCTTAGGAGGTGAAACTGGAGCTACAGGGACAGCAATGGTTGCCTTAGAATCTAAAGAAGGCGGTCTACCAAGCACAGACTTCAAATGATTAGTGGGCCTAGAGGTATTCTGATTCTTAGGATTCCGTAAACGAGAGATTATAGCTTTAGCAACACATTTGTCATGACAATCAGAATTCATACTTTTACGACAAATAACACAAGGTGCATCAGACTGAATATCAAAAGTACTTAAAGGTTTAGCATTCGTTACATCACTATTTCTATTACATTTGCCAGACGCAATATCTATAGTGGAAGCAACGTGAGTCTTATTCATAGTCCTAGGGTGTTCTTCTACTTTAGCATTCCTTATTGATCTTTTCTTAGGTCGCAACTTCCTATTCTTCGATGTAGTGCTCCTAGGCTGTGAAGTGCGGACGTTTGGAAAAGACGCAACTATTCCTGTTTCAGTAGAAGGAAGCACGTTAGCAACTTGTGTTTTGGCATAAGGCATTCTAGGTTCATGATTACTAAGTGTTACATGTGCTAATCTCTTAATGATGGTTGGTGGAAGTTGTTCATACTTTCCTAACATTTCTCTTAACTTAGAGATAGTGTGAATCAAATCTTGATTTTCAGAACGAATATTACCAGCAAAATTCATTACTTCTCTAGTGTGTGCAAGATAATGATCAAGTTCGTTTGATGCATCATCACGAGTCTTTTTAAGTAAATCATATATGACACCATATTCCTGTTTAACTTTTACAAGTTCTTGTTCATATTTTGAGATTTTATATTTTAAAGACACGTTTTGATCATCCAGTTGCTCAATTTTAGGATCAGAAGATTTTGCACGCAACTGAGCGATTTTGTTTTGAAAAACAAGTTGTTGATTGTGAATATCTTTTTGACACCAATTAAAACGACGTTTTGCATTGGAAAGTTCGTTAAGCAATCGTTCATTTTCATATTTTAAAGACTCGATCTGAAGCACATTATCAGTATTCTCAACAGTTACCACAGAGTCAATAGTATCAGCAGAGATATAATCAGATGCATATGGCACAGAATTCAATAACACAACATTATGGATATCAGCACAGATAACATCATTCAAGAGTCGATCAACATCTTTTCTCAACATTTTCTTTTTACGTTTAGTATTAGAAATAGATGTTTCTGTTTTCTCAAAAACGGCCTTCATCACTCCAAGTTCCTTATGAAAGTCCCGTTCCCAAGACAATGCACAATTTTTCAAATTTTTAACATTTGGTAAAAGATTTTTCTGAAAAATGTCTCTTTGTTCTCGCGCCAGAGGCGATTGAAAATGTTGAACTTTGATTTCAGAATGATATTCTATCTCATGTTGTAAAGTTTTGAGGTCAGCCATGAAAATGTCAAAATATCTAAGAATTTTGCGATTTTCAGGTTTTGAGTTTACTTCACTGATGGAAGGTAAAGGACCATAAATTTGTGCATAATCAGGTTGGGGATTAACATTATAAAACTCAGACATTTTTATGATAACCCTTGGTGTGTTAGAAGAATCCGTTGGTGTGACGAAAGTGACCGGTTTTGAGTAATTAAAAGGTTTGTTGTAAACAACAGTTTCTAATTTTGATCGACTCTCGTCTTCTGCATCTAATTCCTCTTGACGATGATATTCAACAACACTCATAACAGAATTATCAATTTTATATTCTGCACTGGAAACTTCAGGATTTGGTTTGAATGCTTTGGTTGAAAGCTTAGGTTTGTAATCAGCAAGATTCGGTCCATATCCATTTGGATTGGGTTTTAAAGTAAACTTTTCAATAGCAGTTACCGACTCACCATGTTTGTAAACAACAGTTTTAAACTCTTTAAGTTTGCGTTGCAAGCCGATAATTTCTTCAAGATGATCATCTATTCGTTTCGTTGAATGCTTTTTGTATGCGGAGAACTGTTTTTGACAAGTTAACAACTCAGCCTTAGCTTTTTGATTTTCCAAGGTGAGAGCGTTAATTTGCTTTTTATGTTCATGTTTAAGTTGTTCTATTTCAGACAACAAAGCATTCTTGGAAGCGGCTAGATCACGCATGTGTCTCTCTAAATATTTTTTGTTTTGATGAGATTTAGCAAATGCGGCTTCAAAACCTTTTTCACGGTTTTTTTGAGTTTTGAAAAAGTTGAGTTGCATTTTTAAACATTCAAAATCCTTGGTTAACAGTGCATTTTTACTTTTTAAGTCCTGATTTAATGCACAACATTCTTCAATTAGGGATTGCTGGTCTGTAAGTAAGAGACCAAGATCTGGATGAGGCAAAAGTTCGGCTTGTTCAACGGGAGTCACAACATGATCATTATTTAGATCCTCAAGTATAACCACGGAGTCAATTTGATTATCAAAGGAAACTATAAGGTCATCTTGATCATCAAATGTAACTACGGTGTCTAATTGAAAATCGTCGGAATGAGATGTGGATGACTCATTTTGAACATTCTGAGCCTTGCCGGATTCAGGTGTTGGTGGAGACATTAGATCAGAGATAAATATGGTTTGTTCGGGTACCTGAGACAAGCCATCAGTGTCATACACTGGGCCTGTGTCACTCATGTGTAACTCATGCATATTAGCCATCAACATAACAGCTACATTGGCTTGCAAGTCCTCCATATCATCATCTGAGTCTGCATCTGCCATAAAGCTGTGTTCTTTGTCTGTGAGAGTTCCACCAGCTTCATCCTTAGGAGCCAAAAGAAGAGCCTCTTTGTGATAAGCACTGCCCCTAGTCCTTGGCTTTGGGCATGCATTAGCCAGGTGTCCCTTCTCATTGCAGTTGTAGCATCGAAGACCATTCAACCCATTCTGAGCATTTCCCTGTTCCACCACTTGAGCTCTGTTGTTATTCCTACCCATAGCATTAAACCCTTGACCACCGCCCATCTGACGACCATAACCACGATTCTGAACTTCAACTCGTCCATTGTTCACAACAGCCTGATTTCGTGTGTTAGATGAGGAACGAATACGATTGTTGGATTTGTTGGTATAACGGCTAAAAGCATTAGCAATCATAACAAATCCTTGTTGCAATGCTTCGAACGGATCGGATTCCTCATTAGCTTCACTGACAAATGCTTGAGCATTGTTGTTGTTGTATGGAACCAATTGATTATGTTGAGATTGTTGTGATTGATCATTTGGTGTGGTAGTGGCAGTTGGTTGAGTTGCTGGTTGAGGAGGATAACTGTTTTGAGCATACAAGGCAAGTTGTTGATTTTCCAGATGTGCAGGTGAAGCAATTTGAGCACGGAGAATCCTTTCCCTATCAACTTCCTTTTCAAGAGGCTTCAAATAATCGTAAAACAATCCGTATGTAGAATGATGCATGTTCTTCGCTTGACGGAGAAAAATGACATACTTCTCCCATTCAGGACCAAGACTACTCAGGAACTTAGTATTAACTGCAATTCTTGGCATGATGATGTTGTGTTTATCCAAATCATTGATGATGTCTGAGAATCGATGATGATAAGACTCTAGTGTCTCTCCAGGTTTAATCAAGAAGTGTTCATAAGCCAAGTAAATTTTGGATTCCATATCCTCCTGATTGAGTGCAGATCCTTCCATAAGTAGATGAATGTGTTCCCACATTGCCTTTGCAGTCTTTTGAGCATCAACACTTCGAAGAATTGGGTTTGGTAATCCTAAAAGGATATATTGCATTGCAAGCTCATCAGCTTCATAGTGTAGAAGTTCTTCTGGATTCAGGTCTGCAACAGTAGCAATGTTTGATTGTTCATCCCTTGGTGGATTAGCATTTGGATCTCCGGGTACAATGACAGTAGGCATCTGAAATGGACCTTCCAAGATAACCTTCTTTAAGAACTTTCCATGTGGCTTCTTCAGATCACAAAACCTAAAGAACCTAATTACCCATTGATCGTAGTTTTCTGGAGTGAGCATTGGAGGTCTATCAAGTGATCCAGCCTCATGAATTGATTGTTGGCTGCTTAAAGCTTCACACATCTTTGCAAATCAAGTGGGTTCCTTCATAGTGTTCCTTGATGGATGTTGATTGAAATCGTTTGTGTAGGGTTGAACTTGAAGACTTGGTGGTGTTTGAACCATTTGTGGTGGAGGAATTGCTCCAAGTTGTGGAGTATGTTGTTGATTAAATTGTTGTTGATAAATTGCTTGTTGTTGATTCCATTGTTGATGTTGTGGACTTAGTTGTTGTTGTCGTTGAGAATAAGTGTAAGGGAAATAGTTAGAGTATGGTGGTTGTGACATGTTGAAAACTTGTGTTGGTAAAATGGATCTTAGTAGTCGAATGAACCTTTGTTGATGAAGTATCCTTAGGCGTAGAAATCACAATAAACCAAGTAGCACTTACGCGGAAAAACACCAAAGTTACGCGTAACAGCAAGAGTTACGCGTACAATTAGCTTACGCGTAAGTATGGAAAAAGCACTAAAGTTATGCGTAAAACAAGAAGTTAGGCGTAGAAAACTTAGGCGTAGGATTACCTTATGTGTAAGACTAAGCTTAGGCGTAAGATAAATCTTATGCGTAGGATTTTCTACGCGTAAGCTTTATGCTTATGCGTAATTTTAGGGTTTTATCCCAAATGATCTTTTACACTATCACAGTGCAAAAGATATCCAAAGTCGACGTATTTTCAGGCTTATACAAGCAAGAAAACACGGAGTAAACCACGAAACTGAAGATCAAACCACGGATAAAGTTACGCGTAGAACTAGGGTTTTGATACGCGTAGCTTTACTCGTAAAAAATGATTTTGCCCAAAGATGTTTCTAAACCAGATTTTTGTGATGAGATAGCTTCAATATCACCAAAAGAACACAAAAGTGTGAAACTTGATGAACCAAAACTTCTAAAACTGTTACGCGTATGATGAAACCCTCGTACAAAAACTAGTTTAAAAACAATGATCCACGCATAAAGTTTAAAACTTTTTGCCAAAAACAGTTATTTTAACACCTTAAAACGTTGAAAGTACAAGAATCTTGGATTAAAAAGTGTAAAAATCGTGTTTTTAAGCGAACCAAAGTATCAAGCACGATACGTACGTTCTACGCGTAGGACCAAAAAACCCACTTCAAGAAACAATACGTTCACCCAACTATTAGGCGATTGATACCACTGTTAGATCACTAGTTTTACAACACAAGCATCAATACAAGAAATAGAGAGGAGAAGAGATTGGTTGAACACGTTAAACACACACACACGTTAAGAGTAGCACGGTTAGGCGTAGAGTGAAAGAAGTGAATAAAATGAACAACCAACCTTCAAGTGAGGGTTATACAAGAGTATTTATAGGAGTGAAGCTAGGGCAACACTTCCTAGTCCCTTCCTTTCTCCTATGGGCTTGGGCCTAAGCTCATGGGCCTTCTACATAAGCTTAAGGCTAATAACAAACATAAAAGGCCATAATTAAGCTAACTATTACATATGAATTACTAACACTTGATTTAGGTTTAGGAGTGATTCCAACATCTATTAATAAAGATAATGTTAAGGTTCGTTTGGTTTATAGGTGGGTTGGAATAAGATTTGAATTTGGTTTATGATTTGAAAAGTAAAAATATATTTATCAAATGTATTTTATAATAAAACAAAAATCAAAAGGCATTATTTAAAATTTTAAATAAAAAATAAATGTGAGAGTAGAAAAAGATGGTTCCACGGATTTGACCAAAACCTAAGCAACTAGCTAGGATTTCTAAAAACCTTTGTCGGTGGGTTGTAAAATGAACTCCACCAACGAAAACATGAATTTATAAAGTCAAATCCAAATCTCACCTGAAAACCTCAAACTAAACACACCTTAAATTTTGGGAACTTATAATCTGTAAAGTTGTACCAAATACATACGATAACATACAGGGTTATGGAAGGCCAAACTCTTTTATTAGTGGTAGTGTTTTAGATCTTATATTAAAGTGAAGTCGTTTGTTTAAGTTTAGGGATAATACCATAAAAAAAAATATTAAACTTGTTAAAACATCATCTTTAGAGTAACGAACAAAAAATACTCTTATAAATATTGATATTGACACTTTTGTCTTTATGTGAGTAGTGTCACCATTTTACCATTCCAAATTACATAATGAGTTTGCAAAAATTGCATGAAATTTTTTTCCAATTTTTTTTTTTCAAAATTCTTTTTCAAAAAAATTTCGTAATTTCTTTTTGTCGAAAAACTTTTTTTTCTAAAATATTTTTTTTTGAAATCTTTTTTTCGTGACATGTGAAAAAAACTTTAATATTTTCTAAAAGAAATTTCAATAAAAAAATTTCACTAGTGACATAAAAAATTCACATGTGACGAAAAGAAAATTGAAAAAAAAATCAAAAAACGGACGAAAACCTAAGAAAAACAAATAAAATGGGTGAAAACGTACAAAAACGTAAGAAAATCGAACGAAAACGGATGAAAACGTATAAAAACGGACGAAAACGTATAAAAAACGTAGAAAAACGTATATAAAAACGTAACGGGTTAAAACCATAAGGAGTATATCCAAAATATATATATAAATATTAGGGATTGTGGATGCAATTTTCGTTAAACCACAAGGACCATTTATAAAATTTACCTTAAAGATGGTGGATGCAATTTTTAAAAATTTACAGGCAAAATAGGAATGTTTTTTTTTTGTCTTTATTACTCACATAAAGACAAAAATGACAATATTAGTTTTTACAAAAGTATTTTTTTTAATTCGCTACTTTGAAAATGATTTTTTGACAAATATAATTTTTTTTTTTTTATGGAGAAGCTAAATAATTGAAGTAGCATATGTGGATTTAAATAATATTGTACGGAAATAATAATAGAAGCGGCGGAGCCGGAAACCATATGTAATTGGGAGAGGTTATTCTCAATGTTTTAAAAACCGGGTTTTTAATCGACCCGGTCGAGTCATCGGGCACCGGTTCGATCGGTTCAACCGGTTCGACCGCCGGGTCAACCCGGTTTTTCATTTTTTATTATTTTATTTTTTCCGACCGTGTCAACCGGTTTGATCTCCGGGTCAACCGGTTCGACAGCCGGATCTAACCGGGTCAACCCGGTTTTCATAAAAAAAAATTGAAAAAAACCAAACCCGGCCGGGTTTCATGACCCGGGTCACTCAAAACCCGGCGGGTCTAGCCGGTTGACCCGGTTTTAGAAACCCGAGTTTTTTTACCCGTTTTAGTGGCCGGGTACCGGTCCGACCGGTTGAACCGGCCGGGTCGACCCGGGTTTGAAAACATTGGTTATTCTCACAATTTTTTTTACAAATCACACTCCTCTTTTTTTTAATTTTATTTTTGACTTTTGATTTTATTTTTATTTTTATAATTTGTTTATATAAAAAGACTATAAACCTAAAAGTACGGAACAAAAAAAATAAAGTTTAATAAGTTAAAAACTTAAAACTGACCAAAAAACACGAAATATAAACTGGAAAAAAAAAATATGTTGTACCGTAAACTGGAGGGGCAAAATGAATATTTTGTACCTTTACCCCCTTATATCACATTTCGGGGGTGGAGATAACATAACCCTATGTAATTACATCTTAAATGTTATCATTAATTGTACTTTTTAGTACTATGTTATTACAAAAGTGATAAAATTTCTCTCTAATATTATACAGTAATACATAGCATTTGTTCTAATTTTTTTTCAAAACCGATATTGTTGCGAAGCTGTCGGTTAGGATGTCAGCTGCTCGGGTGTATTGTGGAGTCGTGGCTTGAGCCGACATTGTTCATATGTCGGGCCAATCCGAGTCGGTTGATGAGCCAAAAGAATGTGTGT
Organism: Chrysanthemum seticuspe; assembly: GCA_019973895.1. Lineage (NCBI taxonomy): Eukaryota > Viridiplantae > Streptophyta > Magnoliopsida > Asterales > Asteraceae > Chrysanthemum > Chrysanthemum seticuspe. The sequence continues at coordinate 293,758,022 of BPTQ01000007.1, forward strand.
TTTGAATGCACACTCCAACACCTCCATCTTTTTTCATATGGATTCCACTATTTGTTTTTCACATGCAGAGACTTTTAGTATCAAAGTGACTCATAAAAAACGCAAGTACAAACCAAATTCCTGTCATATAATTTCAAGTCAAGATTTTGTTTAAATTTTGCAGCTGCCTGAATATTGGAGTAACTTCATAAACAACAACGATCAAGAAACTCAAAATTGTGTTTGATTTTTGTAGGTGTTTCTGACTAATATGGTGTTTTATTTGGTTATTGTTATGCTTCGACATTGGTTTGTGCATAAATTAGCTTAATTTTGTGCTTATTATGATGCGGAGTTTGCGAACCTCCGAAGGAAGTTTTACAATCCTCCTAGGCAGTGTATCAAACCATTGTAGTGTAGTATAGGTAAGACTCGGGGGATTGACCGTTTTTTAGGGGAATAGTGTTGGAAAGGTCGAGATGTATGACGAATAGATTTAAGGTGAGGGATGATTATTTTTATCTTTTTAGAAATTGTGCATGCAATTTAGACAGACTATAAGGACGGTTTTTGCAATTTACTCTTAGTGGATTTAGTAGTTCAACTTCTTATAAATAAACTGTACGTACACTTTATAGTTTGATCCATTAGAGCACTTGCAATGGTAACGCCCAAGTGGGTGTTAAACCTTAACATTTCCAAGTTATTGCATGTTAACCATACCGTCTATGGTGTTAACACCCCCATGTTAACACTATAACGCAGTGTTAAACTTTTTTTTTTTTTTTTTTTTTTTTTCATTTCTGCTCCTAAATGAGGGGTTGTTTTTGTAAATTGTTGGTGAGTTAAGGTTTAACCTTGGGAATGTTATGATTGCGGGTGTTTTTTTGTTGAGTTAAGGTGAAATGTTAAAATTGATGTGGCGCTAACGTAGCACTGAGTTATAGTATAACTCATGTTTGTTGGTGTGTAACTCTCAAAACAAGGTAAAAACAATCAGTAGCAACTAAATTTTTCAACAATGTTATGATACCGAATGCTCTAAGTGCTAGTTTTCATTACCTATATTAGGTGGTGGACATTGTTATTTATGAATTTCGGATATTAACAATGTTGAATGTTTTGGTTGATATTCATTTTGCGAATGATCTTAGTTTCTTATAGAAATAGTTCTTAAATATTCAATAAATTACAACTAATTAATTAAAATCTGATTAAGTTATTTATCGTTACTCAAATAGTAGACAAAGACGTATAAGACTCGTCATGTTTTTAAGATATTAATTGTGTTATATTTTCATGTATCATCCATCACAAAAAGATTTTATAGTTTATACAGTGTGAATGGAAGAATATTGACTAAGATACAACCAATTATGGTTATTAATTATCCAATAAATTAGAAGCATCACATTTTCAAACTAAAATATGACTCGTCATACTAATAAACTAGTAGCCACCGTATGCATATAGGTGGACTTTAAGTAAAGTAATCTAATGTTATCATGCTTTAAGTGTTTTACTCCTAAAACCTTTCAATGATTTTTTAATATATGTACTGGTGTAAATATATAATTTTCAATATATGCATGAATTTTCTACCTGTAAAGATATTGTTAAATATAACATTTTTGTAATAGATTGGTTAAATTTAGAATTGGTGGATTTTAATGACACATTTTTAGTAGTAATAAACTATCGTTTGATATATGTATGCATGTATCATGACATAGTGTTAATTATTTACAAAACATTTCGTCACTCAAACTAATGATATTATGTAATTAGTTTGAGGGACGAAATGTTTTGAGATTCAAATTACATGGAAATCTGGAATAATATACTCTTATGATTAGGATTATGCTTTTCAACGAGTATAAGATTTAAGGTATGACTAATCTACATAAAAAATAATGCTCTATATGACCAATTCACATAAATATAATGCTCGGAATGTGAACTAACTAAAACTTTGGATAGCTACGTTTCCGCAATCTTCAAACATGTCATCATTAAACAATTTTTTATTCTACATATGTACGCTATCTTATTATAACTTGTAAGCATATGTAAATTAATGAACAATATTTTTCTTCGTTTATAATAAGTAGAAACACGATTAAATTCTAAGTTTTCAGTTTTGCCTTTACGCTATTCTTAAAGCCAAAACTAGACGGACAATGACGTTTAACTAAATGTTTATATCTTCACAAACCACACAATCACGTCAAAATTTTCTATAAACAACATCTATACACTTAACTTAGGCTTCGTTATTTGTATTTAGGGGTGGAAATGAGCTGAGCCGCTCGTAAAAAGCTCAAAATCGGATCGGTAAAAAGCTCAAACGAGCCGAGTCTAAACAAGCTTGAGCCTGAGTTCGAGTCTAAGTTTGGGTTCGTTTAATAATCGAGCTCGAGCCCGAATTTTATATATAAAGATCGATCAGGCTCGCAAGCCTAAACAAGCCCTAAAAATCTACACGTATATATATTTTCCATACATATAACCATGTATAAACGAGCTTAAAAATATAAACGAGCTCGAGCCTAGTATGATTAACGAGCTTTCGAGCTTTATTTCATTCAAGTGGATTCAACACGTTATATAAGTTAGTTGAGCCCGAGCCGAGCTCGAGCTTGTGTAAATTTTCACAAACCGAGCTCGAGCTCAAAATACGAAGCTTCAAACGATCTCGAGGCCGAAAGCTTTTTTCAAAAACTCCATCGAGATGTTTTAGAAATAACTCAATAAGAGTTTGTATGCTAAAACTTAAGTTGTGAAACAAATTGAATTTATAATCACAAAAGTTTACATAAACTATCAAACTCTCACCTAAACATACTAGCCAACAAAGCATAAGTTTTATTTCTTTACTGCACAACTCAATTTGGTCTTGACAAAAAAGAAGATTAGACAGTTTTCTACTCGATTAGTGAAAAGAAACCAGACTTTTTCGCATAGAAAACAGTAATACAAAATCTTCCCAATTTAATCATGTTTTATCATCTTAACTTGATCAATAACTGTTTTATGAAAGATGAATAACTCCAGTCCATAATGTTTATAGAAAAATCTTAGAACAGTTCCAGTAAATAATTTCAGAGTCGAGATATCATCAAAATTGATCTCGAAAACTAACAAAACTTCAAACACAAACCACGTATCCATATGATCTAAACAAGCTATTTGGTTCTTTGTTTCTTTTGCTTCCTATACTGTTTATAGAGTTGCAATCCTATTTTCGTTCGTTCCAGTTCACGTCTTAATCGTTCATTTTCTTCCATGTCATTAACAAGCAAGAAATGCTCGGTGAGCTTATTCCTCACAACCTTTTCATCCACTGTCACTGAATCTACTCCACTAACTTCCGCTGGCAGTGAGGCCCGATTATTCCTCTTCCTTTTGCTGTTAGATTGCTTCTGGGTGGTTTTAGGAGTGAACGTCTCCTTATCAAGTGACATGTCCATGAATGCTTGCTGAGGTGAGACGTTTGCTCGATAAACCTGATCGTGTGCATTTGTAATTGATGAAATACCAGATGCCATAGTTGATACAGTTGGATGATAATGTTTTGATAAAAGAGTTAGCTCCCACAGAACGGTTGCAAATGCGCCACTTAGGCTTGGATCTGTAGCATATGGCTGATATTTCTGCAAATTGGTGTAAAAGAATAAGTAGTCGACACAAATTTCAAGTATTTACATCTAGCATTCTGAGGTCTTATGCTCCAAAGGACTTGCCACCGGCAAGCAAACCTTTTGTTACTGTTACCAATCGAATATGTAATACTTCTATTTTTATGTTGTATATTCCTTTTTGTACTTTTTGATTACTTATGAAATACAACATTCAACCCAAACGGCCAGACATTGTTTCAATCCACTTTCCTTTTCTTTAAGCATACGGCGGTGTTTTGCAGTTGCTTATTTACAGGGGTTACCTGCTTAAAACTATGTAGGTAGCATGTTTATTTCAATGTAAAATACGAAAATATGTAGTTTTTGCCTAACACTGTTAACTGATTATTTGCTTAAAAATAAGCAGATAATAACTCATATAAGCAATCCAAAACACCCTCCAAATTTTACACATTATAACATCAGGCATCAACATTTTTATTCAAAATTATCACTGATTGCATTATTTTTTATTTTTGAAAAAATTAATTCAACCCAAACTGCCAAACTAGCATGGTTTGGCAGATTCAGTGTGAACTAATCACGTAGTCTAAGACTATTGTGTGGGTGAGAACTATAACTTATTAATTAAAACAAGTGTGAAAGCTATTATAATAGTCTTACCGAGATAGAGCCTGAAAGTGAACCACCACCAGCATCATTTTCTAATAAGTCACGACATTTAACATTCTTCTGAAGAAGATGCTTTAAGGTAACCAAGGCTGCATACACAACAACATAAATGTTTCAAGTCAGGTCTTTTTATATATACCAAACGTGAATCGTTTAACAAGAGAAGGCTATACCAGCCATAGATTCTGCAGCTCCAAAGCACAAAGAAAATGAAGCCAAACGTTTAATAAATGCAGCAGCCCGTTGCATGTCATGTTGTCTATCATCACATAACATTATCTTCAAAGCTTCAGCCAATACTTCTCCTTGATCTCTGTAATTTAATACAAAAGTTAACAGCCATACTTAAAGGCCGAAATCACATTAAACAAAAGTGTGTCTATTTCGGCTCATTCACATGTAAAGGGGTCGATTTCGTTTTATTTTATCTCTAACAGGTGAAATGGGTAAAAATGGAAGGAAAAAAATATAGATAAAATAAAACCGCTCATAAACTTTCCTAAAGCGTATTCAAAATGCACAGAGCCTCATGGATCGTTTTATTCTAAAATATATAGATGTGTAAAGAAGCTTTGTTCCAATTCCTATTTGAAGTAAACAAAATATAGGCAAAGAAAACCCAAATTTTCCTTACTTTTAATTAAGCTACCGGTAATCAATCAAAAAGATGACACGGCAGTTGACCAATGACAGCTTTTGATTTTGTTGACTCCCTTTCCTCACATGACGACTAAATACAACTTAACGATATCATAATGAATCAAAATTTTGAAAAGTAAAAGTAAAGTAAAGTAACTCCCAATACCGTCTTCCACGGGCTATGGGTCCCAATACCGTCTTCCACGGTGTATGGGGGAGGTTAAGACGTAGACAACCATACCCCTACCTAAGGTAGAGAGGCTGCTTCCGGTTCTACCAAAGGTAGAAAAGGACCTCCGGCCTTGCAAGGGGTGAGGATCGAACCCTTGACCTCTGTCTCCAGAGGCAAGGGTGTTAACCACTTGATCCAACCTTGCTCTTTTAATGAATCAAAATTTTGAAACTTCGATTAATTTTTGGGCATATGAAAATCGGTTTCTTAATACAAAACTGAGGCCAAAGTTGGGAACCTTTAATGCTATGAGCCCTTTTTAGAATATAATTAGATTAGATATCATTATGATAATATGGTACTTGTAAATTTTAGTCATATCTGTCAAGAGTTGCCATATAGTACTAACCTTCCAGGCCTGTACTCAAGTATCAGATTATAGAGCTGCACAAAAAAGTCTTGCAAATCAACATTTAAGGCATCAAGGTTACTCTTCATCACTTTGAAAGCAACTATGCAGCATCGTAACCGTTCAGAAACAGTCAGATGACATGAAATTTTTTCTGTTGGATGATTTGGATCACTACTTCCTCCAGCAAGCTTTCTAAGATACTTCATTAAATCAGCCATGAAATCCATATCAATCAGATGAGAAAATTTCCCGATTCCATTCAAACATGGAGCAAGAAGTGGGTTGGCCCCAAATGGACCAACTATAGGTCCATCTGCATCTGATCTGAATTTAAAAAAAAATGGTAACAAATTATTTAAGAGAACTGAAACTTGATTTTAGAGAAATATTTTATTGTAAATCAATAGGTAGACCATACCCTGAATACATAGTATGCTTTAAGATACGGAAGTACGTTTCGAATACAGAAGAAAGAGTATCAGACTGAATTTTTCTTTTTTCCATTGCATCTTGGGCAAATGATGCAGCCATGAAGTCAGCTTTGACCTGCTCAACACATAAATATATCAACCTTTAATAAAACAAGCAATGTTTCACGCAGAGATGGCATCCAAGTTACACATAATCTCTAGTACCATCTCTAATGCTTGCACCATAATTGTTTGTAAAAAGGACCATAATCGTTTATATCATTTGATTGAATAGTATTATAGAAACAGCATAACGTTTTGCAATCAGATTTGACAAAGTGACAGACTAATACCTCCTCTCGCGTCTTCGACATCATTTCCTGCTTATTTTTCTTTTTCTCGCTAGCTGGCAATTGCTTAATTTCCTCATTTCTTCTTCCTGTCTTATAGAACTTCTTTTTCATCTTTTTAGGGTCTGGCTTTGTACTTTCAGGCTTTCGAAGATCCTCGTCAAATGAGAGAGACAAGAAAACCTGCAGATAGATATTCAAGAAAATTTGGTGTTGAGCAATTGACTTATACGTAAATGTACAACAAAATACATAATAAAATATTTTTTTTGAACTATTACCTCAACAGAATCAGGATGCAAATGACATTTATGATCTTTAACAAGGTTAGCAATAAGTTGAACAGCCTCCACAGTAACTTCACCACCATGTTTTCCCTCATTTGTAAAAAGTGACTTAATTGTATCACAGCAAAGTTTCCTGTTCGCACGTATATTAAGAAAAGATTATAAGGTAAAGTAAACAAGTAGGGTTGGATCAGTTGGAAAACCCCTTGCCTCTCAACCGAGAGGTCAGGGATTCGATCCTCACTCCCTACAAAAGGCCGGAGGTCCTTTCTACCTTTGGTAGAACTGGAAGCAGCCTCTCTACCTTAGGTAGGGGTAAGGCTGTCTACATCTTAACCTCCCCCAAACACCGGAAACGGTATTGGGTACCCATAACCAGTGGAAGACGGCATTGGGGGAGTTACTTTTATAAGGTAAAGTAAAACATAATCTCAATGAACCAAAGAGTGAAGGGTAAATTTGATATCAAGAAAACAAATTCTTTACATAAACAGACTTCAAAATAATAGATGAAAAGAGAGAGTTAACCTGATGACATCATCAGTGGAGCTTATATTTCTTATGACAGCTTTTAGCAAGTCCTCACGGTGATTGAAACGTGGGTTTGCTTCCAAAAGCGTACAGATACAGCGAACTGCCACACGCTTAAAAAGATATACTTTTTCCAACGACATCAACTTCTGAAGGTATGCCTGTTAACACTCAACCAAATAAAGCACTGTTATTTCCCTTATTTACAGGAATAAAAAAACATTATTCAACTATCAGCTAACACATTGCATAGGTCAGTATATCTGGTTTACTAGATTTGCAGAAGAATAGTATAGAAGCATGTATACAATATGTAGATGTTGTGTTATATATGTAAGATAAACCCCAAACCAATGATAGAGTAAAATGTGAGTAAACAAGAATGGACAAATGAATGGATGATACATTACACATTTAGCAATGACAGCATTAAGTTTATGATCACAGAGAAAAAACTACAAATAAATATATTTATCGAACCTTGTAGACATTTAGGAGCGTGGATTCATATAAACGAGTCTTCCTGACATCCTTTGACACAACCATTGCTAGCTCCTTGTCAGTAGGTAACCTAATACGGTTGCTGTTCTCCAAAAAATGACATAACAAAAGTAAACAAACATTGATGCATAAAATGGTATAAATACATCTTTAGCCAAACAAAATTTAATCATATACCCAGGGATGATGTCCTTGAAAACAGCTACCAAAGACTTTAGACCAAGTATTAATATCTCCTGATCACCACCTTTACATATTTGCAGCATCTCTTTTAAGTTTTTGATATTGCCTTCAGGATCCATGAGCATTGATGTACCGATCTCAGCAAGCCTAAGCTTCTTCTTCTCATTGTCTTCTTCTACCGAGAGATCCTTTTCAACCTCTGCCTAAAGAATCATTATTGGTGTAAGATAAATAATTATATGCTATAAAATGCATTTCATGTGAGTTATAAAGGGCATCCTATTTATCACTAACTCCAAACACAAAAGGTCATCAGAGTGCATATAAAGAAGCATAAGACTAGGCTACAAGTCGCAAAGATGTTCAGGGTAACCAGTGAAAATGTGTTTGGTTCAAAAGTCAAAACAGAATATTGATGGCATGGGTTGAATTGAGTCCTCTGTCCAGAAAATAAACTTCTTCAAACCAATTCGTGAATCAAATATTTAAATAGAAAAACTATTATGGGTATGTTTCGCAAAACTAAATAGTTTTTATTGAGGAAGGGGTGAATATAAAAATTTAATAGAAAGAAGTCATTGTTCAAAGACTCGAGAATAGTCAAGACGCTGAACAAAAAAATAATAGTTCTAAGATATCTTAAAAAAAAAAAGCCCCATTAAAATGCTCAAAAGGTCTTTTATCCTGCTCATTGATCTGTTAGAATTAAAACATAACCCAAATCAAGTAACCCCTCCACAAATAAACTGGTTGAACTAGAATACGGAAAGCACAAAGTAAAAAAAACACACCTGTCGTCCATTCTAATCTTTAATCTCTATAACCTATGCTGTTTTTTTCTTGGATTAAGCAGCTATATGAAGGATTGAAACAAAATAAAAAAATAAGTTATGTAAAAAAAAAGTACCAAAACTTCAGCTTGAGAGGTTTGCTGCACTTCTTCTTCTTCATCACCTGTAACCTCTTTCCCATGTTTTTTTGCCTCCTTCCTCTGTTTCTTAATCTTTGCCCGTTTTTCTGCTTTTGTCAACTTTACAATACCGTTGTCTCTGCCTACATCTTCATTTTCACCCATAGTTTCCTCCTCATTGTTTGCAAATTTACTTGTAGCTTTCTCTAAAAAAAAAATACATATTAGTCATCAAAAAAACTTAATGGCTTGATTCTTGATTAGACCAATTTACCAAGATTGAAACTGTAATGCTCTAAGATACCTGTCTTGAAATAGACTTCTCCAGTTAACGTTTTCACAGGAAGAGCATATCCGCGATCAACTTCATGCTGAACAGTATTATCATTATCATCAGCTAATGATCTCTTCCTTGCACGTTTCTCATATAAAGACTCCAAAGCATCTTCTTTCACATCAGCAACACGGTTGATATGCCTTAACAAAAATAAATAGTGTCAACAACAATAAGACTACAAAGATGGATAGTTGATGTACTTAAAAACAGCTACCAAAGACTTTAGAAATAATAGTTGATGAATGAGAATCATAGATGTTCTAACTGTACCAATTAGCAATGTGTAATACTATCGGCTAGGCTTAAACCATTTGTGTTGTAAATAATAAGACTACAAAAAAGCAATCCAAAAAAAAATCATGCTGTTATTAATCTTTTTAACCAAGCACATAAAAAACTACTTATAGTCCCGATAACAATCTACATTGCTAATCATTCTAATGCTAATTTTAATGCCATTTCATGTCTAATATCTAGCTGTGCAATGTAACAGCAATGACAATTAAAGATGTTCTAACCGTTTAAGTTGGCAATGTTTACTACAATTGGCCGAGCTTAATACAGTCAGCTGACACTGAAGAATTAGAAACTCATTGCCGTTGCAACTAACTAAACTATAAAGACAGAAAACATACAGACCAGTTTTTATAGTCCGAACCTTGGTTTAGAAAAATGCCTTTTTGCTATTCGCTGCGCTAAAGGTCCTAGAGGCAAAACTACGAAAATTACTTATACATAGTATATTCTACCAAGTAGCAAGTAAATGCAATAGATTTACAAATAAGGTCGGTCGGTTTCTACGTGCTACATAACGTGAAGCAGCTGACCTAGTAATGGACTGTGTATCCAAGTTGGAAACAAAACCAGCATAGTCACGGTTACTCTTGACAAAGTCCAAATCCTCATCCGAGAACTCGATATCGTCTTCGGGCACATCGGGTGGAAGCATAGGTGGCAACACCACCTTCTGCTTCTGCTTCTTATTCCCCATTTTACACTGAATTCAGTTACAACAACAACTTAGAAACAGTTACAGAATAAACACTTGTAATTATCAAATTGATAAAGTATTTTGTACCTGTTAATAATTGATGAATGAGTCTAGGGTTTAAGAAAAGGGAGAAAAACCCCCAAAATGCTATAAGTAAAAGTTAGACCTAATTTTTGTATGAATGTTAATGGGCTCAGTTGGTTTTTCGTTGGGCCTTTTGGATGCATATTTTTGAAAGATGGGATGGGATGGGATGGGCTGGGCTAAAGTGTCATATGTGAAATACTCATTTTGTCACCTGGTTACAAAAATTAGGTTTGTAATTAGGGATGAGCTGATGAGCATTTGGAGCTGAATCCCGATACTGTACCGGTATTGTATCGAAATGGTACCGACTCCCGATATATGATACGGGACCAGTACCATAAATCGAGCCAAAAAAAAATCTGGGACCACTAATACGGTATCGATACCAAAGCGGGAATTAAACAACTTATCCAAACACCATTGGGCCGGTTCCATGCCAAACAATAGTCATGTAAAACATAAATAAAGAAATCAAACGTCCCAATAACCTACTATGACAACTATAGATCATTCATAAACCCTCCCAAAAATTAAACCTTAACCTATATTATAACGTTTGTATGTTACGACTATCTTGGTGATGTCTTTATTTAATTGTTGGTTGCGTTTTTTTGCCACGTGGTTCGAAATAACTCGAAAATGCACATTAGGTCCTGTTTTTTGTTATTGTCACAGAAAGTTAATAGCATGAAATATAGAATATTTTTTGGTTTAACAAAAAAGGGAAGAACCGGATATGTACCGATTTCCCGGTACCGGTTCCGGTACCCGAATCTTGTCCGATACGATATCAGTACCCCTTTCATACTCAGAGAAAAAACAGATACCACTAATTCATTACGGGTTTAATACCAATCTGGTATCGTGCTCATCCCTAGTTTGAAGTCTTTGTATAATTACTCCACTAATATGTGAAATGTAAATTGTAGAATTGATCAAAGCCATATATCATATTTCAGAAAATTATTATGCACCGAGTCCCTTTGAAACCTTTTTGCCATTGGGCTAAAATAGAATTGTGTGTTCTATAGAGTTTTGTTATAGCCTCCTACATTATATATCTACATATCCTCCTAGACATACAATAATATTGTTGAATAATATGAAGGACCAAAACTGTCAAGTTTCAAAGTCTAAATAAGTTTAAGTCATAAGTGAAGAAAAGAGATGTCCAGGGGCTAAAGTGGAAGTTGGCTAAGTATATAATCTCCTTATCAGTCTAGGGTTTCATTATCTCTTATCATTCTCTGTTTTAATCTCTCTCAATATTCACACAGTTGTGATCGTTTGTCTTTGATATCATTCTTGATATATGTTAGTGTTTCTGTATTAAGGATCAATCTCTTTATTTGATCCTTGTTAGTCTGAGTGTTTGAGTGTTATTTGTTGTGAGGTAACTGGTGTCTTCCTATAAGAGATCAGTTCTTGTTTCTTTGTATTCGTATTGGTAAGCACCCAGTTGGGGACTTATCTTCTTGACATTGTTATAATAAAATACACCAAGGGGTGGTTGGTTGGGTGTACTTGTGGATTGTTGTGTGCTCTTGATCATTTTTACATGGTATCAGAGCGCACGGTTCTGATCTGGTGGTTTTGAGATTCTAGGGTTTCTAGGGTTTCGAAGTTTTTTGGGGATTCTTGCAATTGGTGGTTGTATTGGTTAATTGAGGTTGTTTTCTTAACGGTCGTGGTTGATTTGATCTGTTTGGGTTAGGATCTGGTGAATTTGTGGGTTTCTTGATTATGGTTTTTTTTAAACCCTAATTTGGAAATTTGGGGTTTTTTATCCCTGGTGTTTTCTTGTTGGTATTAGGCCCGTTCTTGATTACAATCTCACTAGACTAAGTGAATCTAGTGAGTTTTTGTATCTCATTCCGCTGGTATATCTCTGTAAGTGATTTTCTATCTCTTAAGATAACACAAATTTAGTTTAGAAGGTGCAAACGGGATAGTTAACTTCTTGATCTGCCAACATTGATTGGTACGAATACTTGCTCTGGCTGTCCCCAATCTTCTGGCTGGTTTGTCGTTATTCTTGGGTGTGAGTTGTAGTTTCTATAGTTTGTTATTTCTGTTTCTTAGTTTCTTGTTGTGTCTAAGTCGAAGGAGGATAGGATCTGGGCATTCTTGGAAGTTGATTGTGTTGTTTAGGTGTAGTTATTTATTGGTCTTGTTGTTATTGTTTCTTGTGATTATTTCTGATAGTTCTTGTTGTTTGTTATTGTTGATTGGTTATTATGGCTATTGAAGATAAACCTAGTGGTAGTAATACTCAAGTGGTAATTAGTAATCTTGATGCTGGTAATCCTCTTCATATTCAAACTAATGACAATAGTGGTACTGGTCTTATTCCATTTAAACTTCTTGGAACTAAAAATTATAGAATCTGGTTTGGTGCTATGAAATTGGCTTTACAAGCTAGGAATAAGTATAACTTTGTTGATGGTACTTGTCTTAAGGAATCATTTGTTACTAGTAATGTCTTGTCTGCTCAATGGGATAGATGCAATGCTATTGTCTTAACTTGGATTATGAATTATGTGTCTCATGATGTTTATATGGGATTGGTTTATTCTGAAAATGCTGCTTCTGTTTGGCAAGAATTAAAAGAAACATATGATAAAGTTGATGGTTCTGTTATATACAATTTGATTCTCTAACTAAGTTGCCTAAATGTGTTTGTGAACATAAATGTGCTTGTGAGGCTAGTACTGAGTTAGTATTGCATCAGCAGTTGATGAAACTGATGCAATTTCTTATGGGTCTTGATGACTGTTATCAACCTGTTAGAACTGCTTTATTAACCGGAGATCCTTTACCTGAGGTTAAAGATGCTTATGCTGTTGTGTCTAGGGAGGAGTCCCATAGAGGGATCCCTGAGTCCTCTAGTGTTTCTGAGTCTAAACTTAATGCATCTTCTTTTGCTGCTAAGTCATTTAATAACAATAAAAGAATGTATAACAACAGTAATAACACTAGAGGAACCAATTCTAATAATAATACTGCTAATAGAGGTCCTAATCCTAATATGAATTGTAAAAACTGTGGTAAGATTGGACATACTATTGAAAAATGCTATGAACTCATTGGTTTTCCAACTGGATTTGTTAAGAATAATAATCCATCTAAACAAAATGGTTTTAGACAAAATTATAATGCTAATGTTGATAATAAAGTGTTTGAAAAACCATCTACTACTTCATCTGCAAATACATCTTCTGGTTTTACTTCTGAGCAGATGAAGAAACTCTTTTCTTTGATCAATGATAGTTCTTCTGGAAGCATACATGCCAATATGGCAGGTAGGGCTTCATTCTTTAATGGAAATGTTTGGTTTAATATTAATTTTTCTAAATATTTCTTTGGGAATTCTAGTCTTTCTGTTAAAACTATATCTTTGAGATGGATTATAGATTCAGGTGCTAATCAGCACTTGACTGTATCTACTGTTGGTATGTTTAATGTTATGGATATTTCTAGTCTTAAGATTACTGTTGGACATCCCAATGGTACTCTTGCCACTATAAGTCATGTTGGAAATTTAAAATTAACCAATAACGTGACTCTTTATGATGTTTTAGTGGTTCCTGGTTACTGTGTGAGTTTGTTATCTGTTAATAAACTGATTAGAGATAGCAAAATGTTTGTTGGTTTTGATGAAGATACTTGTTATATTCAGGATTTGAAAAGGGAGAATGTTCTGGGGACTGGTAGTCAGTCTGATGGATTGTATTTGTTTGATATGCAGCCTGATAATACTTTGGGTGAGTGCAATGTGGTCATGTCTTATAATGTGTCTAAGCTTGTTTGGCATAATAGATTGGGTCATCCTGCTGATCCAGTTTTATCTGTTCTTCAAAAGGATCTTGGTATTTCCAAGAATTCTTCTATTTCTGTTTGTGAGATCTGTCATAGGGATAAGCAGACAAGGGAACCTTTCCCTTTGTCTGATCATAAGTCTAAGAATCTTGGTGAAGTTATTCATCTTGACTTATGGGGTCCTTACAGAGTAACAAGTATAGAAGGATATAAGTATTTTCTTACTATTGTTGATGATTATTCTAGAGCTGTGTGGGCTTACTTGATTAAAACTAAAGATGAGGTGTTTGATGTATTTTTCTCTTTTATTCACTTAATTTCTAATCAATTTGGTATTAAAATTAAAACTGTTAGATCTGATAATGGTACTGAATTTGTAAATAAGAAAATGAGTGGATTGTTTTCTGATCTTGGTATAATACATCAAATATCTTGTGCTCATACACCTCAGCAAAATGGGATTGCTGAAAGGAAACATAGACACCTACTCAATGTAGCTAGGAGTCTTATGTTTCAAGGGGGGGTTCCTTTAAGGTTTTGGTCTGATTGTATTCTAACTGCTGTATATCTTATAAACAGGCTGCCATCTTCAGTTCTAAGTGGTAAATGTCCCTATGAGTTATTGTATAAAACTAAACCAAATCTTTCCCATTTGAGGTCTTTTGGCTGTCTATGTTTTGCTACCATTTTAAATAATCATGATAAGTTGTCTTACAGGTCTGAAAAATGTGTTCTAATTGGTTTTTCTTCTACTAAGAAAGCATATAAACTTTTGAGTTTGGATACAAGAAATGTGTTTTTTGCCAGAGATGTGAAGTTTTATGAAAATGTTTTTCCTTTAAAAATGAAAACCTGTGAGTCAACTGATACAAACAGTGTAAATGAGGTTGAACACTTGAAGTTTTTTGATAGTCCAAAGTCTCAAAGTCCCAATGATGAAGGGGAAGATACACACCACCAGTTGAGGATGGTAGTATGCCATCTTCACATGATGATAGTGATAATGAAATAGATACTGCTTATATGCATCATGAAGATGGGCAATCTGCAACCCACTTTGGTGACCAACACTGGTCTGAGGGCAATTCAAGTCTTGAAAATACTGGTTTAGTTTTTACTCAGTCTGAAAAAGTTAATGAAGATGTGCCGACACCTGTATTAAGAAGGTCTAGTAGAGAGTCTAAAACTCCTATTAGGTTTAATGATTATGTGATGCACTCTAAAGTCAGATATGGTATTGAAAATTATGTGAGTTATGCTAGTTTGAGTAGGACTAATATGTGTTTTGCTTCTACATTAAATAAATTTGTTGAGCCTACGAATTATGAAGAAGCTGTTAAAAATCCTAATTGGTCTGAAGCTATGAACAATGAAATTGAAGCTTTAAATAGAAATAATACATGGACTGAATGTGAGTTACCTGTTGGTAGACATGCTATTGGGTATAAATGGATATGGAAAATCAAATATAAGTCTACAGGAGAAGTTGATAGATATAAAGCCAGATTAGTTGCTAAAGGTTTTAATCAAAGAGAAGGTTTTGATTATGATGAAACCTTCTGTCCTGTTGTGAAAATGGTAACTGTTAGATGTCTGATAAGTATTGTTGTTAGTAAAAATTGGCCTTTATATCAGTTAGATGTTAATAATGCCTTTTTATATGGTGATCTTGATGAAGATGTCTATATGCAATTACCTAAAGGCTTTAATGGTGGTGATGATTCTAAAGTATGCAACCTTAATAAATCTTTATATGGTCTTAAGCAAACACCTAGGCAATGGAATGCTAAACTCACTAATGCTTTAATTGAACATGGTTTTGAACAAAGTAAACTGGATTATTCTTTGTTTGTGAAACAAAAAGGTTATGTGTTTGTTGCTCTGCTTGTGTATGTTGATGATATTGTTATCACTGGTAATGATGAAGTAGAAATCAATAACTTTAAAAAGTTTTTGAGTTCTAAATTTATGATCAAAGATTTGGGAGAGCTGAAATATTTTCTTGGGATTGAAGTATTGAAAAATGATAATGGTATTTGTATGACACAAAGAAAGTATTGTTTGGAATTGTTATATGAGTATGGTTTGCTTGCAGCTAAGCCTGCTGATACACTCTTGCCTGAGAATTCTGTTTTGAGTTGTGTTGAAGCTAAAAAAAGATAAAAGTGTTGAACAATATAAATAACTATCAAAAATTAGTTGGTAAATTGATATACTTAACTAATACCAGACCTGATATTAGTTATGTTGTTCACTGTTTGAGTCAACACATGCATAAACCTTTACAATCTCATCTTAAAGCTGCTCTAAGAGTTTTAAAATATTTGAAAAAGTCTCCTGGTTTAGGTTTGCAATTTGATAAAGAGTCTAATCTCAAGCTTAAAGCTTATGCAGACTCTGACTGGGCTAAATGTCCTTTAACTAGGAAATCTGTAACTGGTTTTTGTGTTTTCTTGGGTAACTCTCTTATTTCTTGGAAAAGTAAAAAACAAGCTACTTTGTCTAGAAGTTCTGCAGAGGCTGAGTATAGAAGCATGGCTTCTACTACTTGTGAAATGATTTGGTTGAGTAACTTGTTGCATAGTCTTGGTCTTAAAGAATTGTTGCTTGTGAATATATTCTGTGATAATAGTGCTGCAATTCAGATTGCAGCTAATCCTGTGTTTCATGAAAAAACCAAACACTTTGAGTTGGATGTGCATTTAGTTAGAGAGAAGGTTTCTGCTGGAGTGATTAAAACTGTTAAGATTCATACATATAAGCAAGTGGCAGATATTTTTACTAAGTGTCTTGGACAAAGACAACATTCTTTGTTTTGCAAAAGTCTTGGTATGTTTGATCTGTTTGCAGGTGTTAGCAATTGTGAAAAGAGTAGCAGTCAGATGAAGGATGGAAGCAGCTCACAAAGTGCAGACTTATCAACTTGTGGAGGGGTGTTGAATAATATGAATGACCAAAACTGTCAAGTTTCAAAGTCTAAATAAGTTTAAATCATAAGTGAAGAAAAGAGATGTCCAGGGGCTAAAGTGGAAGTTGGCTAAGTATATAATCTCCTTATCAGTCTAGGGTTTCATTATCTCTTATCATTCTCTGTTTTAGTCTCTCTCAATATTCACACAGTTGTGATCGTTTGTCTTTGATATCATTCTTGATATTTGTTAGTGTTTCTGTATAAATGATCAATCTCTTTATTTGATCCTTGTTAGTCTGAGTGTTTGAGTGTTATTTGTTGTGAGGTAACTGGTGTCTTCCTAGAAGAGATCAGTTCTTGTTTCTTTGTATTCGTATTGGTAAGCACCCAGTTAGGGACTTATATTCTTGACATTGTTATAATAAAATACACCAAGGGGTGGTTGGTTGGGTGTACTTGTGGATTGTTGTGTGCTCTTGATCATTTTTACAAATATAACATGTTTATTCTTCACTCATTATGTCTTTGCATCCAAACCATTTATTCTGACACTTATCAAGATCATGTGAGTAAGAATAAGAATAGAAATATGTAGTAGGAAGATGAGTAAGGATCAAATAAGAAATAAAAATAAGATGAGAAAGATGAGAAATAATCACAACCGCATATTTCAGATGCACCTACAAAAATAGATGCATCTTCAATGAAATTCTCTTTCTTTATTTAAAATGTGTGGCTAAAAATATTTCTCATTCTTTTTATATTTATTTTTCTTCTTAATGGATCCATTTCCGTAAGAAGATATGTCATTTCTCGTGTTCTATATCAATATGAAAGATTGTCAATTTTGAATTTTGGTTCGCATAAGAAGCTGTGATAAAACGTGGGTCCATGTGGCATAATAGAGATCTGCCACGTCAAAAGTATTTAACAAAAATTATATTACTTTCTTCTGTTTGGTTCTCGAAAAAACTTCTTATAAAGATGTGGATTCTGCGAATGTTTTTTACTCGAAACTTGTTAGGGGAGGGAGTGGAACCCTAATACCC
This sequence comes from Chrysanthemum seticuspe, assembly GCA_019973895.1. Taxonomy (NCBI): domain Eukaryota; kingdom Viridiplantae; phylum Streptophyta; class Magnoliopsida; order Asterales; family Asteraceae; genus Chrysanthemum; species Chrysanthemum seticuspe. The sequence goes on from BPTQ01000007.1 coordinate 293,775,903, forward strand.
AGCACTATCTAAATTACCACGTCACCTTTATCCAATAAAAACATTTCAACTCAAAACTACCCAATTCTACCCTAACACTACCCAAATTGGTGGTAGTGGTACCCAATCTTACCATTTTTTTATTTTTTTTTGGTCTAACTAGCCGTTGGAGGCTTTATATCCGTTGTATTCACTCGGCTTCTCAACCCGCTCCTCTCACCGATTTGGCCTAACCGATTGGGAAGGGGCGGTGTTACCGATCTACCCGATCGGCACCGACCCCTTACCCGAGTCCACTCCCTCCCCTCTTATACCATGTGAATCCGCGTTTTTCTCACAAGTTCTTACGTGGGCTAAAAATCCAAATTCGTAAACCTTCATAATTTGGTATGTAATTCGCAAAATCCTTTTATTTTGAACGCGTGCGGTAACTTTTTACAATTATCAAATCTTTTTTCGTGAATTTTATAAAGCGATCAGTGTTACAACGTTAATGCCTTAACATTATATCAACTTTGGCGTCGTTCTTGCTTTATATACTCAAGTATATATGAATCCATTCAAATTAGCTCCACAAGATATATTATAAATTATCAAAGTCAACTTAGTCCGGCGGTATATGAGTGGCTTAATAACCTAGAGGCTGTGAGTTCAAGTCTCGTTAGAGACACGTTAGATAGATGGTGTAAGTTGTAAAAAATTTGCCGTTAAAAAAAAAAAAAAAAAGGATATGTTACACATTTAGAAAGTCCGGTTGTTTAAAAGGCTTCTATGTTCTATCAAACATAGGACAGATTCATGATAAAGTACGTTATACGGGTTCAACTTAAAACAATGAGCATATACCCAATGAATTACCTACCATCATCAATGCCCACGCAAAATATCAACATTCTAATAACTTCCAAATATTATTTTTCTTAAATGTTTACTATAAACATTATTGGATTTTAAGGTGGTTGGATATTGAAGTAGAGGCTTTAACTAAAAAAGTAACTATTGGTAGCATCATTTATCATGTGTTAGGTATATTGAAATAATAGCAGTATAGCACCAATGAAGAGTATATCAACCATAGGACATGCAAACTTCATATTTATTTAGGTATAAGCTACTTTTAACCATTTATGTTATAACTATTTGAATTTAAATTTACTTTCTCTTTAACTTTTTTTTTAGAACAGCATTTTATTCAAGAAAGCTAGCAAGAAGCTAGATTTACAAAGATACAAAATAAGGATATTTGAGCCAATCGATCCAACTAAACGTGGCTTTACAACGATACCTACACCAATAAAACGACCTAGAAACTATGTCGTCAAAAAACGTCGCCTTCAAAGGAGTCTTGGGCTCAAAGAGAAGTTTATTCCGATATGACCATAGATGCCACCACATAACATAAAAAACGCCTTCAAGAATAAGTTTATGTTTAGACGAAAGCCGCAACGACAGAAACCAAGAACTCCATTCGTCATGAGAGTTGACTTCAACATGAGGGATATCCCACCATTGTGAAATCATACAGGAGACTTGTGTAGCCAAATTACACTTGAAAAACAAATGATTGGAAGACTCCACGCCATTATCGCAAATAGGGCAGAAAATAGAATCGATCACCATACCTCTATAATATTGTTCCCGTTACCCAAAAGAAATACTTTCTCTTTAACTATGTTTGAAACTTTTCTTCACATACTATAATAAATGGGTTTTTCTAACAACAACTCTATGTGTATTGTTTAAGCTTTCCTTATTTAAAAATATTTTCAAATATGAACTAATTATTTCTATAAATACAGGATTTAAACATATATAATTAAAGTAAGTGAGTTTCAATAAGGTATGTATTAATATTAAGCAAGTTCATATTTGAAAATGTTTTTAATTAAAGAAAGTTTATACAACACTCATGTGATTGTTGTTAGCAGAACCCTAAATAAATTATATATACAGTAAAAAAGAAAGACGTTCTCCGTCCAAACCTAACCATATGTATAAAAGATTAGGCAATGATAAACCAAATTCAGAATTTGCATCTATAGTCCAAAAAGCTAATTTTCAACCCCATTAAACATGATTAAATTCAAGTCATTCAAAGAAAACGAGTGCATTAAATGTGACATGGTTAACACATTTGCCATCATGTTACACTTACCCAAATTTCATTATCACACGGATAGCCTTCAATTCGTTTGCAATGAATCCACGCAATACTTCGTATAATGGATAAATAATACTCGTATAACCTAATTATCACATGGCTAACTTAACACCACAACGTATTTCAACCGAAATTTAAACTCGTAACTTTTTGTTGATAGATCGATCACACTCACATAGTGATAAGCTAAAAACCTTTCGTAGTTTTGTTTCATATGGGTTTTATGAAGTGTAACTATTGAAAAATAGTGAGATCTCTCACAACCGTTATTTTTTTAAGTTCAATTTCTGTTAGGTGCAAACAATTTTGAAATAGTTACGTCAACCTTCTGAAAAGAAATGGCTTAACCTAGTTTAAGTTTATGTGGTGGTGTGTTCAAACTCCGTAAATTAATCGGCCAAAAAGTCAGAAACTATAGTTACCATAAAAAGAAGAAGAAAAAAAAGTGAGATAAGTGCAAAAATCAACGAGTAGTATATATATTTTTTTAGAAGGAAAACAAATATTAAAGGGATCAAACCCAAAAACAAGGTATAAAGAAATAGCAACACACCTTTTTAACAAGACAACTAAAAATAATAAGCCGTGAACATAAATAACAAAAAAATTACACTTACCACTAGAACTTACAACAAAAGCTAAAAATACTACTCTCTATGTCTTGAAATAATTGTTCACGGTCAAAAAAACAAACAGTTTAAGAAAACCATCAGTATCACTGCTTTCTCTTTCTTACTTTTTAAAAAATAACAGTTTTACCCTTTACTAACAAATTTGAAACTTCTTTAATGTTTGTAATAATAACATCAAGTTAGGGTAATATAGTAAACTCGAACTAAATTCTCTATTTATTTTTAGAAGTGAACAATTAATTTGGGACAACACGAAATGAAAATATGAACGATAAATATGGAACGGGAATAGTAAAAGACATGAAACCTAAATAAACCTATGACATGTATCAAAGTGGAAAGAAACAAACTGTTAAGTATTGTTTAGAGGTGGAAACGAACCGAACAGATTTCAAGTTTGGCGTGTTTTAAATTATAAATCGCGAGTTTGTTTCGAGCTTTATATTTTTAGCTCAAGCTTGAATCATTTTAAATTGTAAAGCTTAAGTTGGTTTCGAGCTTTATATTTTTAGCTCGAGCTCGGCTCGTGACAAACTTCGCAAGCTTGTGCTTGGCTCGAACTTAACTCATTTTCATGACGAGTTAGACGAAATAAAGCGCAAATCAAACTAGACTTGTGAAGCACATAGGCTCGAGCTCATTTGGGCCCTGAAATGAGTGCGGAAATGTCCCTTTAAGAATAAGAAAATGATCTTTACAGAAAAAGAGCTCAGAGGTTTAGTCAGCTATTGGATGATTTAATTTGTTTATGGTTTAATTCGTTTTGTAGCAACCGCTTTAGGGGCATGTTTGGTTGGTTGGATGAGTTTCTTATTTCCTTGTAGTTCGTTGGTATGTCTTGTTAGATGCATAAGTCTGTTATCTCATTTAGTTCGTTTGCTTAGGGATCGGTTTGGAGTAGTTACCTGGTCGTGTAGTCTTTGATTTTGGGTTTTGCTTAGTTTATGTGTTCATGTTACATTTTGCCTTTGGTTTGGTTTAGTTTTCTTTAGGTTTAAGATGAGTTACATCTAGTATCTTTCAATTTCGATTTAGCTTGATTTTGTTTCATATAATTTGGATTGGTACAATTCAATATGGTTTCGCTTAACTGGATTAATTTGATTCGGTTAATAGACCAATGATGGTCTAGGTGTGTCACAACGCAAGGTTCAAAAGAGCAAGACCAGCGATGGTGTAGTCCCTCCCATAAATTATTATGCTTATTTTTTTTTATCTAGAAGTCATAATTATCTTTTTAAGGTTGCAAGATAAGAAAATGGCATTACCACCATCAAATGGCCTCGTGGTAAGGTTATTGGTTTTCTCACAAAGTTCAAGAGTTAAACCTCATTAGGTGTATACGTTTGGGTGTGGCCAGGGAAGGGTCGGAAACGGTTCCGGAATTAACCCGGTGAAGCCGCGTACAACTTAGTCAAAAGGCTTGCCCTCCCCGGATACATTGAACAGACTAACCTCATCCATTTCGATTTAAGGTAAGAAAATAGCATACAATGATTGTTTGATTCGTTTTAAGGTAAAAGATTGACATATTGTTTGAATTTGGTGATTAAGGTTTCACAATATTTTGATCCGGTTTTGTACTCATGCGGTTCAGATTGTTTATATTCCGTTGGTTATGGTTATGTTGTGGTTTTACATTGTTCGACTACTTTGTATTCTGGTTATGTTGTTACTAACTAAAGTTATGTTCTAGTTATTTTGTGATTCTTACAATCTGTTACTAAGAACTTTTATAATGTTTTGGAAACTGATTTACAGGGCATGGACGGACTTGTTACTTTAAGTTTGAAACGTTATCATAACGATATATATCAATATTAAACAAATAAAGTATTTATTTGTTAATAATCAAGTGATTCAAATATATGGCTAAAAAAAGTTGACGATAATTTATAACGGTCATTATATCTATTATCACTGCATCAACGTAAAATCATTATTCAGCGCATCACGACCACCAATTACAAAAATCCTGTAGTGGTGACTCGTGATCACAAAACTTAGCCAACCACACAAATATACCTTACGAAAACACAAATATACACGCAAAATACCATACTCTAAAATGTGCACCATCTTCGGTGAACAGACCAACAAACTATTGCCCAAATTCTCCCATTGCGCGTGGTGGTGGCCAGGGAAGGACTTACCTGGAAGTGCCACTCCCGATTACGAGTCACGAAACGTAAGTTCTAAAAAGTGTCATTTTTTTTGGTATGTGTAACATCCAATAATATGTTTGCGCTACTTACTATTTGTTATAATGCATCTTAATGGTGCAATTACCAATACTATGATAAAAGAAAAATTGTATAAGACCTTGATGAATTTTTTTGTCAACGCCTTTCAAAAAATCATGAGCCCGTCTCTAATGATGGCTTGACCGTAAAAGAGAACACACCTAGTTAGAGGTCAACCACATGGGGCTGGTCTAACTATTCTAACATGCCGAATTTGGTATGTACCGATTGTTGTCATGTCTTCGCTTGCACTTTTGGAAGTAGCAACTACCGATAATTAATGTAACATATTAATTAAACAAAGTCGTGTGGCATTCTTATTCAAAGTTTATTACGTGAAAGACATGAATTCATACCCAAATTTATATATACTACATTAAATAAACGAAGTTCGATAAGGAAAAGACTAGTAATAGATGTCCTTTAGAAAGATATAAGGTAATTCATTCAAGTTCAACTTTTCAATGATCGTAGTTAACTGAAATTGGAAGTACAGAAGTACTTCGATAAATATTGGTGGTTGTAAAATAAATTGTTCACTGGAATTAAATGATTTGGTTTAATTTCGGTGGTTGTATACTTGCATATAAAATGCATACATAAACTTTAATTCCAATTAAAAACTAGTACTACACTTTTGACTCTACTATTCAAAATTGGTTGGTATCACTTAATGACCAACACAATGCTATTGCTTTCGTTTATTCAACTCAAAGATATTCATATGTTATGTATGCAAGTATGCAAGTACAAACGTACACATACACATACATTTTGAGAGGTTATAATAAACAAAACATTCAAGTATCCTATAGATTAACAAATAAAACCTTTAGGGGACGTTTGGTACGACTGAATCACAAAGAATGAAAATGCATTGGAGAATGGAATGACATAGAAAGAGAATGAGTCTGATATAAGAGAATGGATTCTAGTGTTTGGCAAAAATAGAGAATAGAGTGTCAGAATCGATTAAAGAATCAATTCATTTGTTTGGTACATAAAAGAATGAATATACATATTTTCAGGTTTTTTAGTTACGTTGATTATTTGATTTATTTGACGCTATCAGGTCACATAATTACAATTATGCAAACATAATCCAAGTTTTTTGTCATATAAAAATATATTATATGATCTCTACGATGAAACAAAAATGACAAAAAAAAAATCATATTTCTACAACTTACACATTGCGCTAAACACAACTAATAAAAAAGATGGATACCGTATAATATTCATGATCGAACTAGTATATACACGTAGAGGATAAGCAATTAAAACCTGATTTACAAAGACTAGTATATACACATCAATATTTATATAATTTTCTGCTATAGGGTTTTTTACATGTTACGAAGTAGAGAAAAGTTTAAATGCTTACTCTTATTTTGATGCTTACTAAGGGACAAATCATCACCATCCATCTAGTTTGATTTAATGGTGGGGATTAATCTAAAATTTAATAGATAAACCTAAGTCCATCTTTTTTTTCTTGTCTTTTGGTCTTTCTTTTTATTCACATTTTTTTTACGAAAGCGTAAAAACACGTCTGAAAACGGATGAAAATGGACGGAAATGAAAGAAAACTGATGAAAACGGACGAAAACGTATGAAAACGAACGAAAACGGACGAAAACATATGAAAACAGACGAAAACGTATGAAAACGGGCGAAGACGTATGAAAACGGACGAAAACGAACGAAAACATATGAAAATATATAAAAACAGACGAAAACGTATGAAAACGAAGAAAAAAAGCGAATTAAAAAAAGCGTGAATTATAAAAACGTGAATTTAAAAAAAAATGAATAAAATAAAAAACGTGAATTTTTGTCCGTGATTTTTTCATTCACTAGAGAATGGATAGAGAGAAAGAGCTCTTCTAAAATTCTCATTCTCCACCTTTCTCCTCTTTTTTAAAGAAACAAAATGGGGGAATGAGAATGATAATTTAATTCCCTGTTTTCATTCTTATGTCAAACAAACATGAGAATCAACCTGTTTTCCCTTTCTCAGATTTCCATTCATGTATACCAAACATCCCCTTATTGTGACAAACCACAAAGAATTAAAGAGAAAGCATGTTGTTTGGTGAAGCTTTTTTGGTTGTATTTCATTTTTACTGTTAATACAAATAAGCCGTAAAAACGTTTATTTATATTTTACGATCTTCTAAATGTTTTGTCGATAACAAATGTAAAATCATTATTAACGAAACTAATAGAGTACGTAAATAGTTTGAATTAATAGTTTTCTAACACACTTAAGTTGTCACATAAAACACTAAAACAAGTATAAGTGATTTTATGATTTAGATACATATGTACAACAACTAGTGTTTACATATTGGGTTAAACATATACTTAAACTAAGTATACTAAAATGGGAAAATACAAGTATATACTAAATGGGTAAATACTTGCAAATGGTTTTGACCCATAACCCATGGTTTTATATATAACACTTAACCAAGTTTATTGTATCTAGAAAGAAAACCATGGATCAACCCATGACCCATGACCCATGACCCATGACCCATAACCAAAAATACCCATGGGCAAAGAGGAGCGGACCACGGATCCCTAGCGTTGTGCTAGCCGGATCCCTTGTGGTAGGGATCCGTGGGATCCGGGAAACAGAAGAGAATTTCCTCTATAAATAAAGAGCCATTTCTTCCTCTCTAAGTGTGCTTTTACACACATACTTCCCCAGAGTATTCTAACCCTCTAACCTCAGATCTAAGTGATCTATGTAGTTTGTCTTTTGTTTTTGTGTGATCTACTAGGTTCCTCTTAAAGGAGAGATCACCACCTCTTGAAGACGTGCAAGCTCAAAGTCCATGAGTTGCCATGCTTCGTCATAATCAAGACTACTAAGGTTCTCTTGTTGATAGTTCTTCCTTTCTCCATAGATGTTGGGTTGAAAGGCATTAGTGAAGAATGCCGAAAGTGTCAAGATAAAAGCATTAGTGAAAGGTGCTCATCATCCGTGTCAAAGCATTAGTGAAGGATGCTAAAGGTGTCAAGACGAAGGCATTAGTGAAGGGTGCCAAGCGTTGTGTCAAAGGCATTAGTGAATGATGCCAAAGAATCAAATCAAGTAGCATTTGGGAAGAATGCCTAGGTCGTATAATCGATGAGGTGCATCGTTATACATATATGTATTTGTTTATATACAAGGATGGTGATATCCTTGATGGTGTTGTAACAAGGAGTAGATCTCCTTGAGATTAGGTGTTGTGTCGTGAAGGTGTAGTTCACCTAAGGTGTGAAAGAACTAGGTGCTTAGTCTAGTACCTAATAAATGGTAGGCGATGTTGTGAAGGATTAGTTCTCCTAAGGTGTGAAAGAACTCGGTGGTTAGCCTAGCACCGTATAAAGGGTAGGCGACGTTGTGTTAGGTGTGGTTCGCCTTGGTGTGAAAGAACTCGGTATTTAGCTTTGTACCGGAAAAAGGTTAAGCGACGTTGTGAAGGCTTCTCCGCCACAAGGAGTTGGTGTAGTGCTTACGAACTCTCGAGTAGGTGACTCGGGAGTGGAGTAGGGCAAGGAAGGTGTCCTTGTAGCCGAACCACTATAAATAACTTGTGTTGTGGTGATGTGCTTCTTACTCTTTATATTTCATTTCACGTTTATATATCCATCTATCAACGTCCAACATAAACAATCAAATAGATTGACATAAGTCGATCTAAATATTTAAAAGGAAGTTTTAAATTGGTAAAACTATTCAACCCCCCCTTCTAGTTTTCCACAATTAGCATCAGAGCTTCGTTACCAAGTTTCTTAAAGTATGTTTTACTTTAAAGACTTGATACGATCCGTGTATGTTTGAAAACTACAAAGAAGGATTTTTTTTTTGGTCATATTTTTTTTTTAAATCATTTTGTTGAACATTGATAGATGATTCTAACCACTTTTGCTCTTAAGAAATTTTCATGCTAGAATCTCTCAAAAATCTTCATTCAAAGAATAATGAAGTCAACATTCAAGAAAGGATCTAAAAGGTGATCACAACTTGCGTACACCAAGTACAAAGGATTACTTCTAAAGCCCATGAAGTATTTTTGGTATTATACCAAATCAAGAAGCATAGAGGTATGTTCTACTCTTCATTAGATAGGTTACATGAGTTCCATTTATTGTCATAAGTTATTTTTGCTTAACTAATCACTAACATCATTAGAAGTCTCTTTTCACCTTCTCGTCTTTTTCAACATAAGGAATGATATTATTTTTTTTGTCAAACTAACGCCGTCATCACATATGAACCCTCGATATGTGATTCATCAAAAATCATCATTCAAAAACAATCCTTATCTAATACCTTCATTTTTTTGTTGGGTAAGCTAATTTATAAGCCTACTACAAAAGTAATACCAAACAACTCCCTTTCTGTCCACAGTAGCCGGATCCCTCTAGTTGTACTAGCCGGATCCCAAATGCAAAGGATCCGGGGGTGTTAGATATTGGATTTCACAATCACTCTAAACCATGATCAAAGTAGGCGTATAAGTATGTCAGAGAGAGAAAGTTCTAGTGAGAGAAAGGAAGAGAGTTGGGAACTATAGTGAGAGAAAGAAAATATTATTATGAGCTCCAACTCTCTACCTTGGAAGGTAGAGAGTATTTATAGTCTTACATACCATGCCCTTGGAGCTTGCTTTAAACCGTAAAGGGCCTTCTTCCAACGATAAACGTGAGTAGGATGCTCTTGATTTACAAATCCTTCAGCTTGGCTGACGTAGACGACTTCTTTAAGGTCTCCGTTCAGAAATGCCGTCTTTACATCCATCTGATAGACTACCATGTTCTTACTAGCAGCATTAGCCAGAAAGATTCTGATTGCCTCGATTCGAGCAACTGGAGCAAAAGATTCTTCAAAGTCAATACCCTCCTCTTGACGGTATCCTTTAGCAACTAATCGAGCCTTGTTCTTCAACACATCACCATGCTCATCAAGTTTCACTTTGAAGATCCATTTAAGAGCAATAATCATAGCACAGTCTGGAGCAGGTACTAACTCCCATACATCAAGTCGATCAAACTCATGAATTTCATCTTGCATTGCATTGAACCAGCAATCATCATTCATGGCGGTTTTAACATCTTTTGGTTCGATCTTAGATAGTACGGAGTTGAAGAAGTACCATAAGGCATCGGTAGCAAGTTGTTTCCGTGTTGATACAGGACGAGAGGGATTTCCAATGATGTTGTCTATTGGATGATCGTGAGTCCATTTTCTAAGGTGTTCATGTGGCAGTTGTTGAGGGACTGAGGTAGCAGAGTCGATGTCTCCTGAAGAAGATGGTTCTGATGATGATTCAGGAGCAAATATGTTTTCAAATGGAGCATCTTCAGGAGTAGCAAAGGGATTAACTTCATCATTGATGCCAGAAACAGTTCCATGGTGTACATTTGAAGAATGATGATTTGTTGATGAGACTGAAGGATCAGCAGTAGGCGCTTCTTGACTTAAAGTTATTGAAACTGAGGGATTGACTTCATTCACAGGAATATGAGCAGCCTCTGTTGTAGGGATTGACACCTCATTAGTACTTGGATCATAAAGTTCATCAAACATAGGATCAAACAATTTCATTAAATCATCTTCAGATGGAGGTACATATGGAGTTTCTTGAGAGGAGTTTGGAACAAGGGATGAACCAATGGGACTGTTTTGAAGTGCGGGTCCTGAACTGGATTGTCCAGGAGCCATTTGACCGGTCAGCTCATCAAACGAAACGTGAATTGTTTCCATGATATTTCAGGTTCTTTTGTTGTAGATTCGGTATCCCTTTTTGTTTGGTGCATATCCTACAAATACTCCAATGTCTGCTTTAGCTCTAAGTTTGCCTAAGTCTTGACCCTCATTAGTTGGATAACATAATGCACCAAACACACGAAGGAAAGAGAGATTAGGTTTTCTGCTGTGGACAAGTTCATATGGAGTTTTTCCATGAACAGTGTGAATCAGGGAACGATTTTGTGTGTAGCATGCAGTGGTAATAGCTTCAGCCCAGAGAAACATTGGAACCTTTGAGTAAATCAGCATTGTTCTAGCGGCTTCTACAAGAGTTCGATTTCGTCTTTCAACTACACCGTTCTGTTGAGGAGTTCGTGGAACACTTCTTTGATGGCTGATTCCAACGCTTTCATAAAATTCACTAAGTTGTTTGTTGACAAACTCAGTTCCATTGTCTGTTCTGATAATTCTGACGGTTTTGTTAAGTCGAACCTGCAGCTGTTTGATGAGTTTGATGATGATATCAGGAGTTTCATCCTTTGTCCTTAAGAACTTGACCCAGGTGAATCTAGAGTAATCATCAACCACAACTAACACATATTTCTTCCCAAAGATATTCTGCACCCTCATTGGTCCACATAAATCCATATGAATCATATGAAGAACTTCTGTGACAGAGTTAGTAGGTTTGGGTTTATGGGCATACTTCTTGCTTTTTCCCAATTGACATGCTAAACAAAGATGATCCTTTTCGTACTTGAGTCTAGGTAAACCTACAACTAAGTCCTTTCTGGTGAGATCATTGATGGTGCCGAAGTTCAGGTGATTGAGACGACGATGCCATAACCATGACTTTCTTTTGGAAGCCTTTGACAGCAAGCAAATTGGAGAAGACTTCATCATATCTTCGATAGAGATGGTGTATAGATTTGAACCACGTGAACCTCTTAAAAGTTCCTTACCATCAAGTTCTCTAACGAAGCAGGTATGTTTTTTGAAGGCTACTTCTAGATCTGAATCGCATAATTGACCAACAGAGAACAAGTTGTGACCAAGACCTTCTACATAGTAAACCCTGGAGATAACACTTTTGCCAACAACATAGTCTCCATAACCCATGATAGCACCGAAATGATCATTCCCGAATCTAACTGTCCCGATGAATTTGCTCACGGAGTTCATGAGCCGTGACCGGTCGCCAGTCATATGCTTGAAACAGTCTGAGTCCAGGTACCACCGAACGATTTGAACGATCTGCAGTTGATCACAGACAAGAATGGATAACTGGATAATTGGGATCCCCATGCAAGAATGGGTTCCATTTGGTTAGTAACAATGGTTGGAACACCCACATCAGAAATAGAAGCATTCATATCAGAAAATAATGCAATGGAATCATTGTGAATAGATGCAGTACTAGTGTCTGTATTAGCCCTGTTCACAGTGTGCTCACTTCTTAAGGGAATAGTTCTACCAGTAGGCATCCATTTTCTAGTGGGCATTGTATGATTAGTCTTACGACCAACCGGTATCCAATAATAGCCTATCTTACTAAATGTTCTTCCTGTGGGTTTCCACTGTTTTCTGACTTTCTTTCGTTTTTGCCTTTTAGCCTTCTTAGCATGAATTTTAGCATTAACAATATTAACTGGAAAATTAACATCATTAGGCAAAACATTAACACCACATTCATGATTAGAAACAAAGTTCAAGCAGACATCAATACAATGTTTGCAAATAGTATCAGAATTCGAATTAATTACAGTACGCCTATGACTAATACTAGAATCAACACGATTCGTTTTATTCGGTTCAAACTTAAAGTTCCTAGATTGTTCTTCTACTCTTTTCCAGTGCACATTCTTAGCTTGCGAGGTCCTATCATTCCTTGTATTCTCTTGAGACTTTGACCTGCTCCCTTTAATGTCACTGATTACTCCTGTAGAGGGAATGGGAACATTAGTTGGTTTTACAACTCTTTGCATCACCTGTTTAGATGTGCTGGGATCTGAACTACATGCAAGCACACTAAGGTTCACTTTCTTAAAACTAGAAGTGCTGGGATTTGTACTCCTAGAAGGCACACTTGAGTTCTCTTTCTTAGCATTGACAGATCTGGAATCTGAACTACTTAAAGGCACATTAGGGTTCCTATTCAGAACATTTGGCATTGAATGGCTTGCATGCTTGGCACTAGGCATAGAACACGGTATCAAGGGATTGACTTGCTCACCTAAGGTTTTAGGGCATATTGTAATTAGGCATTCTAGAAGTTCTTGAGATCGTTTGGCATATAAGCATGCATGGTCAATTGCATTATCATCTGGTTTCTCTAAGTTATCCACTTCTACAATCTCTCGGAGACATTCTAAGCTGTCCTTAAGGTATGAGAAATATGTTTGAATGGCAAGTTTGTTATTCCTAAGATGAGGAGGAACATATTTCATAGACAAAGCATATTTATTATAGACATGTACCTTTGATACACCATTCTCCCCATTGGTCATTGGCATCTTCCCTTTTACCTGACTCTTTAGATTCTCAATTTCTTTTTGTAACAAGGCTACCGTTTCGTTATTTTTGTTACGAGTGACCTTTATACTTTCAAATAATTCATTGAAATGACGTTTAACCTTTTCATTTTCTTCAAGAAAGACCTCATTTTCCTTTTGTAAAGCATTTACTAAGTTTTGAAGATGAAAGTTTGGAGAACTCTGAGAATCTAAAGGAGGAGCCATTTGGAGACCAGTCACATTGTTCGTTTGACCCTTTAATTGAGAGATTTGAGCTTTCAACTTTTTGATCGTGTTGCAATGAGCTTGAATCTGTTCATCACGTTTGTTAATTTGAAAAACTGCATCAAACTCTGGAGCATCTGAGGATGTCTTGATATTTGAAGTTTTGACATTTTCTTTAAGATGTTGATATTTTAGTTGTAAATTAAAATGCTCAACTTCTAGTTTAGAAAAATGTTTGACCAAATTGTCGTGATCATCCAGTTCAATTTTCTCATTTAGTTCAGAATTAGATTTTTCAAGCTCAATGACACGATCATGGGAGACTTTCAAAGCAACAGACAGATCATGGAATCGAGAAGCAGTAATAGAACAGTTAGTAGCAGTATAGAACACATCTTGAGCGATACATTCAGAAATCAGGTTCTCATTTAGTGTATGCAAGTTCTTCCTCTCAATCTCATTATATTTTAGTGCTCGCTCATAGTCACTAACCTCAACTATCATTGCATCAAATTCCTTTTCCATTCCCTTAATATCAGTATCTATCCCCTTTTTAAGACTCTCAAAGTGATCTTTTAGAAGTTTAAAGAAAGGCATGACCTCAGTTAAATAGCATTCTTTCATTTGCTCAAAACCCCTTTCTCCTTCAGTTATACCAGTGGGTGTGATCCTTTTCTTGCAAGTTTTCTCAAAATCAACAAATAGTTGAAGGATAACATATTGGCTAATTAAGGTCTTGCTTTTAGTGGCAATTGTTCTAGGAACAAGATGCATTGGTGTATTAGGAGGATACACAGTCGCTCTAGGCATTTTCCAAAGGGGAGGGTTTGTTTCAACAATATTTTCAGCTTTCTGCTTATCTAAATCTATTTTCCAAAAAACTTGTTCGGGAGTCAACAATGTCTGAGGCTTAAACTTGTTCAAGGAAATCCAGTTTTCCTTCTTGTAATCATGGGGTGTGATATTTATTTTCTTCTCTTTACATTTAGGATCATCTAATTTCTTGTTCATCTTTTTCCTAGTGACTTCATCTGATTTCTTATCTTCCTCAGTGCACTCAACGCAACTAGGTTTCTGTCTAGGTTTAAGGATTTCATTGCCATCATAAAGAACCTTATGAGCATTTCTCGCCTTTTTAATAACCTCTGGATTTGGTTCCTCAATAAGGGGAATGCTATGCTTATCGCTTAAGACTCTATGCTTAGTGATCATGTGAGCAGTCTGAATGGTGTTCCCCTGTATGTACAACTTGTTTTCAAGTTTGTTTTTCAAAGTTTTCAAATTAGAAAAATCTTTCAAGAGTTTTGATTCCTTTGTATTAAATTCTTGCTTAAGCATTTTCACATTTTCTTGAAGTTCCTGTTTTTGCTTAGCAGTTTTAGAAAGCTTTTCTTGCAAGGAATTTAACTCTTGTTTTAATACTTCTTCTCGAAAATTACTTTTTCTAATGATTGTACGCACTTGGTCATCCATTTCCTGCTCACGAGTGGTCAACTCAAATTTTGCACGTTGTTCATAAATAGCAACACGTTCTTTATAGGCATTTAGTTCAGAAATTACAGAATCATCAGGGGCACATGCAGTGTATTCATCAAAGATATAGTCATTGTTGACTGCAGAAGATGCATCACTTGGTACAACTTCACTTTCACTTTGTTCCACATATTGATCATATGGGACAACATTGATATTACCCATATTTTCAATATTTGATACAATAGTTTCAGTTACTTGTACTTTGTCATGCGTCTTTTGCACATCAGCATCATCGTATAGTTTTAATACCTCTGAGATGAGTTTGTCTTTGGATGGGCCAGCTTGTGGTGAAGATGAGACCTTGGGAGAAACCATTGGAGAAATGCTAGCCATAAAAATTGTGTGTGCAGTAGGTCCATCATCCACATCAGAGTCGTATGCATCACAATCAGTGACTTGAAAGGCATTCTGATGATTGTGACCTATCTTCTAAATAGGCTGCTCATCCACATCTGCATCATAGGTCTTGGCATTGCCCTCAGCAAGAAACAACAGTTCCTCTTCATCCAAAGCAGCACCATTATCCTGAGCTTGTACAAGCAGCATCTTATCTCTGAAGTAATCAGCATTCTGTGGACGTTTTGGAGATGTGCAGTTCCTTGCAATGTGTCCCTCACCCCCACAGTTATAACATTTGATCGGCTTAGCTTGACCTTGATTACCATTTCTTCCTCGATTCTGATTACCAACATAACCTCTACCAGCTCCACCTCTTCCCTGATCATACTGTCTTTCCTGAACTGGTTGCACCACGATCCTCCCATCTTTAACGGTAGCTTGATTGTATGGGTTAGATGCTGTTCTGAGGTTGTTGTTGGTTTGTGGGAGAGAATTCATGTTTTGACTAATCAGAAGAGCTAGTTGATTAATGATGTTACCCACGTGTGCATCAGCATCAGCTTGTTTGAACATAGGATCAGGAATGAGTTTGTGATTACCATTACCCATGGGTATGACTTGTGAGGCTTTGGTTGTGATTCCGATGTTTGAGTAGAAGGCAGTTGAGTCATTAGATGAGCTAGTCTCTCCCTGGTTGGTTTTGAACTGATTAAGAATCATCTTTTCAAACATGGCATGTCTCTCATTCTGAAGAAGGAAGGCATAGAGTTGCTCATAATTCGTATTCTTCAATCCTTTAGTGAGCTTCACAGAAGTAACAAACTTGTGCCATTCGGGATTCATGTTGTTCACAAATTTTGAGTTCAGCTGAATGTTAGGCATAGTCATTCTGATGTTCCTCATATCATTCACCAGCTTATGAAATCTCACATAGTACTCATAGACACTCTCATCTGGTTTCATCTTGAAGTGTTCAAATTCGTCATAGAGTTGCGATTCTCTGTCTTCCATAGTTAATTCAGAACCTGAGAGAAGCATCTTGACATTATCCCATACTGCCTTTGCATCGGTGTTGTGATTGATCAGCTTGTAGATGTTTTTAGGAAGACCTTGAAGAAAAATGTTAGAAGCCCTGATATCAGCATCGAATCTCTTTTTCTCCTTATCATCAAGCTCATCATACATTTTTGGTCTGTCCATTCTGTGAATTAGAGTTCCATCTTCAGCAGTATCAAGTACATCTCTAGTCGTCTCAACCCAATACGGTCCTTCATCAATGGATTTGAGAATGTTGACTCCATTTTCCTTTCCAATACAGTACAATCTAATTCGTTGAGCCCAAGACGAGTATCTGAACCAGCTGCTTGAACATCCTCGGCAACAGTGGAGATGATAGTCGGAACGTTTGTAGACATGTTTCAAGCTCTACGGGATTTTACTATTCTTTGATTAAACCGGGAAATTGATTCTTTCACGGGATTTTACTAAACCAAAAGAACAACCGTAAAAAATGTAACACGAAGAAGAAAAAAAATCTAAATGAACAAGTCGCTAAACACACAACTCGCATAAGCAGTCAACTCGCTCAATAGCCAAGTCGCATTAGCATCAACTCGCAACACACTCAACTCGCTTAGTTAATCAAGTCGCTAAATACCCAACTCGCTTTAGTCTCAACTTGCAATACAATCAACTCGCTTGAACACTAAGTCGCTTAAGTTAACTCGCTAACGTTACAACTCGCTAAGTAGCAAGTCGCTTTAGATCTCAAGTCGCTTAAAGAAACAACTCGCTTAGAACCCAAGTCGCATAAAGATCAACTCGCTAAACAGCTAAGTCGCATGTACCAACTCGCATAAAATAACTAAGCAACTCGCTTTGAAGAAAAGCAAGTCCGAGACTCAACTCGCTTCGTCCTTCTTTCAAAAATAACCACTTTATCAATCCAAAACAACCAAACCACAATGATTTAAGCCTTCCAATTCAAAACATAAACACATATGATGATCCTAAACACAAAAATACAAGCAAAATTCAAACTTTAACACTAGAATTTGTTCAAATGAATCAAACTCTCCTAAACCCTTAATACACCAAAAACCTTATGAAATCCACCAAAACAAAGAGCATGAAAGATGAGTGATCAAACCATGGCTCTTGATACCAATTGTTAGATATTGGATTTCACAATCACTCTAAACCATGATCAAAGTAGGCGTATAAGTATGTTAGAGAGAGAAAGTTCTAGTGAGAGAAAGGAAGAGAGTTGGGAACTATAGTGAGAGAAAGAAAATATTATTATGAGCTCCAACTCTCTACCTTGGAAGGTAGAGAGTATTTATAGTCTTACAATAAAACGCCACACAACGGGCTGTGGATCAGGCATACAGTGGGTAAAGACCCGTCCATCCTCCACGGTGTTACTTAACTAAATACTACTTAACTTAAAATAACTACGACTACGAGCTTTCTAACGATTACATATACTTGAGGTGACCGACTCTTTAATACCTGGAATTTCTAATTCCTAACAGGGGGAACCGTGGAACAGAACTCAGCTATACGCTTTCAAAAATTCACCACTAATCTTTTTCCCTCTACTCAAATAACACTAAAACGACCAAGCTACTGAATCCATCCTCATTGGCCTCCATACTCTCAAGTATTCCTTCCTAGAACATCATTGTAAGTAATTACATTAACTTGTTCTAATCTTCATCATCCTCATCCTAGGGTTTATGGTCTCTTAATTTCTAATCAGTTAATTTAATTAGGGCTTTTTTAATTAATCATGAAAAAGGGTTTTTTAAACAAAATCACATTGTGTTCACAACATTGTTAATACAAATCAAAACCATAAACCCATCCCAACTAATTTTCCCTAATTGGAAAATTTGTATTTTTAGGACCAACCATGCCCAAAGCTACTCAACAAGATCATCATGACACCGTCCACTACCTTACTCATTACTATCGTAAAAAGGGGTTGACCAAAACCGACCGTAAAATTTTCAAAAGCCTTGTAAAACGACTTATCCATGAAGGTCGTGTAGTCAAGGAATGTTTCCTTGAAGATACCGACATTCGTCAAGTTTTCTCGACAATCAACTTTGATTGTCTCCATGACATAGATGAACAAATTTGTCCGGTTTTCATTTTTGAATTTTACAAAAGCTTTAGGATCATTCGAAACGTCAATGATAGCATTTCAATCGCTTTCATCATCAATAAACAAAACTTCACTCTCCCTCTCAACACCTTTGCTCAAATTCTTCGCATTCCTTGTGAAGGAATTTGTATGTACTCTCAAGATTGGGCAATTAACGCTCAAAACCTTGCACTTGATCCTAAGCCTCTCTATAACACTCCTATTGATGAACCCGAAACCATCCGAGACACTATTTTCAAAATTAGAATCGACCAATCTCGTTTCGACCGAAACAAGAAGCTCATTCACCGTAATCCCTTTCAAATGGAACTTTTCGAAATGCACCCCATGTTTAGAAAATGGGAAGAAATCCTTAGGGAAAACGTCATTAGCCTAGTTGGAAACAAAGATCATCCAAACGCATGTCTTGTGCAAATGATCTATTGTCTTATCCATCAAAGGCCATTTAATCTTGCCTATTACATGGTAAGGAGAATGGCTGGGGTATTCAAAGCTTCCAACATGGTAATTCCGTATGGTATGCTTCTAACACGACTTTGTAAGTATGTTGGTACATTGCAACCATCTCCTATCAACACTGATCATTATCTTTCCGATCACGTCATGGTACCTCTTACCAAACGACCCTCTAAACGGTTCATGGTCAATGGAGAGCAACCGGAAGCTCTCTCGGACTCCTCGGTCGGTGAAGAAGAAGAAGATGTCGACCCCGTAGCCAACATCAAATTGGAAATCCTTGAATACCACAAACAACTTCCGACCATTCCAAACGAAACCGCGGAATTTAAGCAATTGAGGGACATGATCCAAAACCTCGCATACAACCTCACTAAGCCGTCAAAAAGGAAAAGAAAGGATTGACGAAAGAGACAATAGGATTGTGCTTGTTTTCTTTATCTTATGTTTGGATGATTACATTTTAGCATTTTCGGTTTATGATTATTTGGATATTGTCTTTAACTAGTGTTTTGTGATAAACATGCATGTTTCTACTGTCTATCTGTGGATTTACTAGTGTGCATAAACTGCGCATCATTTCTGTGTAGGTTCTGTGTTGGTTCTGATCTGCAGATGCCGGATCCCTAGGATTAGCCTAGCCGGATTCTTCCCTTGAGGGAACCGTGGGATCCGTGACATCAGATCAGCAATACATCATTCAGTACATCAAAACTGCTTTCTAGATAACATCACATTAGCTTAGCATATGATTTTAGAACCCAACTAAGTCCACTTCAAGGATGAGAAAGGCTTAGATTCACTAAAGGCTTACTTAAGATCTTAGTCTGATTTTATCAACACATCTAAACTCACCATATTTCCGCTTCAACTACTCACAAACTATTTCTCACCTCTCAAAACACTTTAAGAAGACAAACTAAGCAATTTTAGGAAATTGCTTCTAGTCATTTATATCTCAAGGTAAGACAAAAATTAGTTTTTCAATTCTTGAAAATTTTAAGAATTTTTTAATATCACCTCAAGCTAAAATCTGATCACTAGGATCATTTATTATGACTTGACACCTTCATAACTCTTAGTGTTATCTTTGGACATCCATTGGTAGTCATCTTGTCCCATCCCTCTTCCATAAAAAGCAATCATTTGCTATAACACTTATCACCTCTAATCATTCAAGTACCCTTTCATCCTAAACCCTTAGGAGAACTGAAACATTTAAAATGAGATAGGCTTTAGCTCCTAGAAACCTTATTTCAAACCTGTCATAACTGCTGAGAGTCGGATCCTTAGGATTAGCCTAGCCGGATCCCTTCAAGGAGGGAACCGTGGGATCCGGGTGACAGTTTATGTCAAACATAGCTAAAACAATCA
Organism: Chrysanthemum seticuspe; assembly: GCA_019973895.1. Classification (NCBI taxonomy): domain Eukaryota; kingdom Viridiplantae; phylum Streptophyta; class Magnoliopsida; order Asterales; family Asteraceae; genus Chrysanthemum; species Chrysanthemum seticuspe. The sequence goes on from BPTQ01000007.1 coordinate 293,796,279, forward strand.
TTTCAACTCATATTCCTAACTTCTTCCTTTTATAACTCACATTGCCAAGAATACTTTAGTCATCAAACATATAGTTAGATTACCCAAGGTCAAATTTTCTTGGTCAAAACCATGATTAAGCACAATTACTTGTTAGGGTTAAGGATTTGAGATATCCAACAGCTAAAGACTTCAAAATTAAAGTCAATCCATGATTAATAATTTCACCTAGTCCTTGTCTGACAGCCGGATCCCTGGTCTTTAACCAAGCGGATCCCTACTGAGAGGGATCCGTGGGATCCGTAGATGCAGAGAGCATAAACCAGCTCCAGATTTGAATTCAAGTCACCTTTTGGGTCTCCAACCACCTTTAGCATTCATTAATTATCCTCATAGAACTGATCAAAACCCCAAAAGCATGCTTAGCCCTTCAAATGGACAAGAATTTAATTTCCTAATTCAAATTACCCTTTATAAACCAAACAACCTTAGAATTAAGGTACCACTCTCAAATCACATCTCAAAATCAGCAACTAAAAGAGTTCTTACTAGCACCATCACTATGACTAAGGCTCCTAGTGCTAACTCATCCACTCAAGAACCACCTAAGAAACTTTCTAGAATCATGCATGAAGTTTCCTCAACCAAATCACCTTCGGGTAAGTCCACCAAAGCTAGGATCTCTCCCACACTAAGAAAACCAATCAAACTAATTCACAAGAAGAGTGCTTCCACTAGGATTTCATCACATAATTCTACTATACCCTCCACAACTCAACCTACTTCATTAGTACCTAGAGCCACCTCACAATCATTTGAAGATCCTCAACCCAATTCACTTGAACCTCCACTTCAAGAAACTCAAAACCATGACAAAGAGTGCGATCATTGCAAACATGTTGAAAGATTGAAACATGAACTAGATATATTAATACATGAACTACAAGCTCAAACTGAGAATGTTTAGGATAACTCATCTCATCATTAAAGATTTTAGTTGAATCTAAAATTTGGGGTAATTCATTAGCATTAGTAGTGCTTATATGGCTAAAGTTCATTCTCTTAGTTTTTAGAGATTTGGTTGTGTATCTCTTGTTTTATTGAATGAATACTTATATACTATGATTATCTTTGTTGTGCTTGATATATTGTACATATATCTCATTCTCTCAAAATAGCATTCCTTGACATTCCTTCATTGCTGAAGATATTGTCAACAGATAGCCGGATCCCTTCCAAATAACTAGACGGATCCCTCCTTGAAGGGAACCGTGGGATCCGTGGTACAGGAGCACAAATTTATACTAACTTGAGTCTTTTTTGTAGGAAATTATGCACTATACTCTTGTTTTTCTAACCTTTGTTTTGTAGTTATTCAAAATACACATGAAGATATTGACACCATAAAGCTAGGGGGAGCTTTGTGTCAAACAACATTGCAAAATCATTTGCAACTTAATCCAATTTTGGGTTACATTTCATGACACCCCATTGCAACATTGCAATATTCAAGGGGGAGCACGTTCTCGTCACTTAGACGAACCATTTGCAAACTTAATTGCAAACACAATTAGTTTATTTTACGTTATGTCCTTGACGCCCTTACATAGGGATGGACTCGTCAAGGGGGAGTTAAGACGAGTACCATTCCCGTCACTTGCTCTCTTTACATTTTTACATTTTTTTCTTATAAAAATTGTGTTAGTTTCTTTTAACACTTTTTGTTTCGACAAAAAGGGGGAGAAGAAAGTAAAAACTACAAATTCAAATTTTTACGAATTTTAGCTTTTTCCTTAAAATAATTTTATGTTTTGTCATCAACAAAAAGGGGGAGATTGTTAATACAAATAAGCCGTAAAAACGTTTATTTATATTTTACGATCTTCTAAATGTTTTGTCGATAACAAATGTAAAATCATTATTAACGAAACTAATAGAGTACGTAAATAGTTTGAATTAATAGTTTTCTAACACACTTAAGTTGTCACATAAAACACTAAAACAAGTATAAGTGATTTTATGATTTAGATACATATGTACAACAACTAGTGTTTACATATTGGGTTAAACATATACTTAAACTAAGTATACTAAAATGGGTAAAAACTAAGTGTATGCTAAAATGGGTAAATATAAGTATATACTAAATGGGTAAATACTTGCAAATGGTTTTGACCCATAACCCATGGTTTTATATATACCACTTAACCAAGTTCATTGTATCTAGAAAGAAAACCATGGATCAACCCATAACCCATGACGCATGACCCATAACCAAAAATACCCATGGGCAAAGAGGAGCGGACCACGGATCCCTAGCGTTGTGCTAGCCGGATCCCTTGTAGTAGGGATCCGTGGGATCCGGGAAACAGAAGAGAATTTCCTCTATAAATAGAGAGCCATTTCTTCCTCTCTAAGTGTGCTTTTACACACATACTTCCCCAGAGTATTCTAACCCTCTAACCTCAGATCTAAGTGATCTATGTAGTTTGTCTTTTGTTTTTGTGTGATCTACTAGGTTCCTCTTAAAGGAGAGATCACCACCTCTTGAAGACGTGCAAGCTCAAAGTCCACGAGTTGCCATGCTTCGTCATCATCAAGACTACTAAGGTTCTCTTGTTGATAGTTCTTCCTTTCTCCATAGATGTTGGGTTGAAGGCATTAGTGAAGAATGCCGAAAGTGTCAAGATAAAAGCATTAGTGAAAGGTGCTCATCATCCGTGTCAAAGCATTAGTGAAGGATGCTAAAGGTGTCAAGACGAAGGCATTAGTGAAGGGTGCCAAGCGTTGTGTCAAAGGCATTAGTGAAGGATGCCAAAGAATCAAATCAAGTAGCATTTGGGAAGAATGCCTAGGTCGTATAATCGATGAGGTGCATCGTTATACATATATGTATTTGTTTATATACAAGGATGGTGATATCCTTGATGGTGTTGTAACAAGGAGTAGATCTCCTTGAGATTAGGTGTTGTGTCGTGAAGGTGTAGTTCACCTAAGGTGTGAAAGAACTAGGTGCTTAGCCTAGTACATAATAAAGGGTAGGCGACGTTGTGAAGGATTAGTTCTCCTAAGGTGTGAAAGAACTCGGTGGTTAGCCTAGCACCGTATAAAGGGTAGGCGACGTTGTGTTAGGTGTGGTTCGCCTTGGTGTGAAAGAACTCGGTATTTAGCTTTGTACCGGAAAAAGGTTAAGCGACGTTGTGAAGGCTTCTCCGCCACAAGGAGTTGGTGTAGTGCTTACGAACTCTCGAGTAGGTGACTCGGGGAGTGGAGTAGGGCAAGGAAGGTGTCCTTGTAGCCGAACCACTATAAATAACTTGTGTTGTGGTGATGTGCTTCTTACTCTTTATATTTCATTTTACGTTTATATATCCATCTATCAACGTCCAACATAAACAATCAAATAGATTGACATAAGTCGATCTAAATATTTAAAAGGAAGTTTTAAATTGGTAAAACTATTCAACCCTCCCTTCTAGTTTTTCACAATTACTTTTGGTAACATATGTTGTGCAAGAAGAAATCAAATAGTTGTGGGTTCAAGTACTGCTTAAAACGTGTGATATATATTATTCGAGATAAATAGTTGTCGTACTAAATAAATAAATATATAAATAAATGAAAAATACGCGGACCGATATTAATTGTTGTGATGTGCATTTCGTTTAAACAAAAGAAAACTTGTGAGTTGTGACACGGAAGACGTAACATTTGGAGAAAGTGAATTAATTAAAGAAAGAGATTTGATATAATGACCTAACTCTTATAAAAGGTTTAAAACTGTGTGTCATGATCTTGATTGTTGAAGATAGTGACCTACTTATTTTACAACTATCAAGATCATGACACATGGTTTTAAGCCTCTTTTTAGGCCTAACTTTTGGTCTCTATATCATATCTCTTAAAGAAAAAAAACTTGGTATTTTCAAAAAAAATATGACATTATGCAATATAAATTCGTGTGGTTCACGAATATCTCAAAGATCTCTTGGGCCTGCCCAGCAAGAAGACAATGATTTATCATGGTAATGTACTTGATATGGATTGATCGATTTAGAATACTCATATTCTTGTTTAGAATACTCAATTTTTTTACTTTTTATTTATTTATTAATTATTGTTATTTTGGTAATAGGTTGATTAGTGAGTGTCTTAAAGATGAAGTTAGAACTAGAATACCCATAGTAGATGATCATAAAGGTTGATTTGTGTGTTGACGTTAGTCTAACAAACCGGGTATACCCAATATACTTCTTCTAACAACTTTAGAAGTGACCCAATTAGACTCATAAGGTGTTTAAACGAACATTAACGCACAAATTCCACTTTTTTATATAGGGCAAATCGCATAAAAAGATACTCATCTTATGTCCAATTTCAATTAAAGGTATTATTCTTTTTTTTTCTCAATTTAAGGTACCCGACTTTTTTTTTTGGACCGATTTAGGTTTTTTTCTAACTTCCGTTAACTATTTCGTTAGTAAATTACATGTTTGGTCCTTGAGTTTGTATAGGCATTACATGTTTGGTCCTTCAGTCCGTTTTTGCACATTTTCAAAAAATATTTTTCAAAAATAATTTTTTTTTCAAAAAAAAATTTTCGAAATATTTTTTTTCCAAATTTTTTTCAAAAACAATTTTTCGAAATATTTTTTTTCCAAATTTTTTTCAAAAAAAACTTTTTCGAAATATTTCAAAAAAAAAAAATTTAAAATATTTTCGTCCGTTTTTGCACAAAAAAAAAATTTGGAAAAAAAATATTTCGAAAATTTTTTTTGAAAAAAAATATTTCGAAAAAAAATTTTTGAAAAAAATTTGGAAAAAAAATATTTCGAAAAAGTTTTTTTGAAAAAAATTTGGAAAAAAAATATTTCAAATTTTTTTTTTTGATTAAAAATATTTCGAAAAAGTTTTTTTGAAAAAAATTTGGAAAAAAATATTTCGAAAAAGTTTTGTTGAAAAAAATTTGGAAAAAAAATATTTCGAAAAATTGTTTTTGAAAAAAATTTGGAAAAAAAATATTTCGAAAAAAAATTTTTGAAAAAAATTTTATTTCGAATTTTTTTTTTTTTGAAAATGTGCAAAAACGGACTGAAGGACCAAACATGTAATGCCTATACAAACTCAAGGACCAAACATGTAATTTACTAACGAAATAGTTAACGGAAGTTAGAAAAAAACCTAAATCGGCCCCAAAAAAAAGTCGGGTACCTTAAATTGAGAAAAAAAAAGAATAGTACCTTTAATTGAAATTGGACATAAGATGAGTACCTTTTTATGCGATTTGCTCTTTTATATAAACCCATCTAGAGCCGTTGGATTTAGATTACCCGCTGATACAAAGATTAATTCCAAAGCAGGAAACTGTAATGTATTCCTGTTGATATTTACTATAGGTTGTGAGCCTGTGATCCCAATATGGGCTGGGTCATAAAGTGATAAAACCATATGATCCTAATTAATTCCATTTAGATAAAAATTATACAGGGATTTAATTTATTTAAATTCCATGTATACAACTTAGAAACTTGTTCTAAAATACACACGTAAATAGAGAAACAAAAATAATCATCAAGGTCACTTTCTACAAGTTGATGTGATTCTTCATGATAAAATTGAACATCTTGAACTAGAATAACAAATTTGGATACTGTACGTAGTATCCAATAACTTGAAAAAAAATGCATATTATATCATTCATAATTTCATATAATTCATTTACACCGTATTTACTTATTTTTTCTATGAATTAAAGAAAATGGAATTGGGTAGGTGAATGCAATGAAAGGGAAGAAAAATAGTTATTATGAAATAAGGGAAGACATTCATTAATTATCATTTAAAGAAGGTTTGGTATATCTAATAAATATAATACAGTTCCCAGAAGAAATATAAATATGTGAAATTCAATGTTATCACAGAAGATATAGAAATTGAATTTTATTTTATTATTTTATTTTTTTAGGTGGAGGCAGTTATTTCATATAAAATAACTAGTCGGATACCCGCGCATAGCGGCGGCGATAAGTATAGTTAGTTACGAGTGTGGAAACTCGCGCGATGCAGCGGGATTGGCTTCAAATGACTTACTTTGTAGCGACACTTAAACCTTAGGGACTAATTTTGCCAGGTTGCTATAGTTAGCAATTAATTATACAGGACTTACCTTGCAACGCCCTTTAAACCTTAGGGGCTATTTTTGCCAAGTTGTAAAACTTTGCATTTAATGTTTGGACTTACTTTGCAGCGCTACTTGAACCTCAGGGACTATTTCTGCCAAGTTAGGAAACTTTGCATTAAATGCTTGTTTTGCTTGGCTTGCTTTGCAAACACTATGTACGCTTTTTAGTATATTATACAAATATGTGTTTGCTTACCCGTTTAGTGAATTCATTTCACAAAACTTCGAATGTATATATGTGTTTGTTTGGGTTACCCGTAGCTTTCCCGTGACATCATTATTCCCGCATATAGAAATACCCTCGCAATCTCTTACCCGTCAAACACTCCCCCAAAAGTATATGATTTTGACAAATCAAAATTATATTAATTGAAATAAAGGTTAAAGTTGTAAAAATTTTGAATTAAAATAAAATAAACCCACTAAAAATATAAAAACTAAAAACTTATAAAAATATATTAAAATGGATGTTGAATTAAAGAACATAAAATTTTAGAAAATATGGTGAAATTATATTATAAAAAAAATAAGTAGATAAAAAGATATTTCAATTTAAAAATAAAAATGAATTTTTAGCTGAGAAGTGACACATATCACTTTATAATTGGAGCTCCTTATCTTAATTTTAAGTGATTAGGAGTTAGGTTTGGAGTTTGTTAAGAAGTGACACATGTCATCTTATGATTGGAGCTACTTATCTTAATTTTTGGTTAAAAGTTAGGCTTTGAATGAGATTTGAATTTTACATTCATTATAACATAGTATAGAAGTATAGATTAAGACTTTAGGGGGCGGGGGATTAAAAGCTCGCCTCAAAGGCGTGCCCACAAATGAACAAATGTCATTTTCTAATATAAATTATGCATTAATCAAACATCTTTTTCTATTAATTGAGTATTTATATCCTTAATGTAACTGTTTGAATATATAACATGCAGTGCCTCCTACCATTAAGGGATAATTTGACTTTAATTTTGTGGAGTGGTGCCTTTTTCAATAATAATCAAAGAATACATTTTGGTTTGTTTAGGGGGTGGCAATGGTCTAAACTCATACCTCATCATACCTCACCACTTAGCAATAATATCATTCCACCTAATCTCATACCTCACTCATACCTCACTATAGTTTTTTAGTGGCAATGGTCATTTCATACCTCACTCATTTTTTTATTTTTTTATTTTTTTTTCTTAATTCATAATTATATTAAACAATTAAATAAAAACATAATATTTCATTAATAATAAAAAAAAAATTACATAATACTTAAATAAAAACTACATTTTCATAATTATTAACTTTTTACAAAATAAAGAGTAAGCTCATATATTATTACTTTACTTAAGTTTGTTTTTAAGGTACATTTTCAAAACATAATTATCAAAACAAAACTCATTTAACATAACCATCTGGTAACATATTTCAGAAAATACAATTGGAAAATGCATAAAGGACAAGCTCATATATTATTATTTTACTTAAGTTACTGTGCTAACTAAAGGACAAGCTCATATATATATATATATATATATATATATATATATATATACTCCATTCGTCCTAAAATATAAGTCCATATTTGAATTTTCAAAGTTTTTTTTTTCTAACTTTGACCGTAAATATTTTTTATCATGCTATATGATACTTGATGAAAAGTATACCAATGAAAATACATTTGAAACACGAATCCATTTATATATTTTGCATCAATTATTATATAACACGAAAAAAAATAATTACGGTCAAAATATGAAAAGAAAGACTTTGAAAAATAAAAAATGGACTTATATTTTGGGACAGAGGTAGTATTATTTTACTTAAGGTATTATGTATCTTCTCCAACCTCTAGTCATCTCCATCTCATAGTTTTTTTTTTTTTTTTTTTTTTTTTTTTTTTTTTTTTTTTTTTAATGTATAACGGTCGGAAATTCATACCAAGACCCACGCTCCACTTCCTCTTCTCCTTCATACCGCTTCAGCAAAGAATGTCGCCCTCCATGCCGAAACCACCATACCGCACGGCTGGCAACGGTGTTGCCGTGCGGTATGGTTCCATACCGATGCCAAACCGCAGGTGTTGCCACCCCCTTAGGGTGTTACATGAAATGGGTGGTTGAAACCAAACCCCGAATTAAAAACTTCTGTTTTTAAAAATCGCCAACCGTTTGCCTTTTGTTTTTACGATTTTGGTTTTTGATTTTTTTCATTCATTCGGTTTCATTTAGTTTCTTTTCCGGCTTTTTGTTTATGTTTGAATTTATCGATAAATTAACTAGTTTATTATAAACAATCATAACTCTTAACCTATTTAATCATTCTTACGATCAATACAAAAAAGATAACTAGCAAGTTACTCGTCAAACATAAAAATTATGTTTTCCAACAACATTATTCTAGCGAGATTAATAGTAGGCATAATATTTAAAAAAAATACTAAATGCATAAATAATAACTAGCAAGTAACTCGTAAAACATTTCAATTTACTTTTTTGCAAAAGAACAAGATATATACCATATTTCATTCAAATAATTAAGTAGATAAGATTATTTTAAAACTTTTGAAAATAGATAAAGCTGGGTGAGGCGGTTTTTTCGGTTCGGCTTTTCATATGCAATAAAAAATTGTTCCAAACATTCAGTTTTTTAAAATTTAAAACCGCCCCGTTGGTTTTTCATTAGTTCAGTATTTTCAGTGCGATCTTTTCAGGTTTTTCAGTTTTGATTCGGTTTTTCGATTTTTATGCTCACCCCATATGAAGTTAATAAACACATGATGTGAGTATTACTAGTCCATGTCCCTTAGCTGCAACAATCAGGATGATGTCACTTAAGTTTAGGCACATCTTTAGGAACAACTTTAGGCCTCCCTATTTCCAAAAAAAAAAAAAAAAAGTGATAGGGAGACCTAACATATCTGCCTAAATTTAGGCGTGTGGCACGATCTTGATGGTTTTTGAAAAAGTGGGTCCCTTAGCTGTAACAATTCGGATGATGCCACATAGATTTAGACATATCTTTAAGCACAACTTTAGGCCTCGCAATGATAGCTCTTTCCCAAAATAAATTATCAACTTACTCTCAGGAGTTTTTGACAAGGTATTTACAAAAGTTATTTGCCATTTTATAGCGTATTTAATAAATTAGCCATTGTATAATAAAAAAAGAAATTACCCTTTTAACTTTTTTATCTTTTAATTTTTCTCGAGATGGCAATGTATTTTATTGTTTAAAGAACGTCATTTGTATTTTGTTAACTTCGATTATCGAAACCACTTTTCGCACAAATCTGTGTTGTTAATAGTATTTATACGACAATTAATGTGTTTTGTACATCTTTTTATTGTTTATTATATTTAAGTAAATGAAAAAGATAATGAAAAAAAACACTATTAAAGTAGTTTAATTAAATTACTGCATAAACGAAAATTATCTAACAAAAAAATAGGTTCATTCGCATTCGACTCATGTTTGATTGCTGAAAAATTGATTCTTCGACGACATAGCTAATGAATTTTGATGAGACACAATGCTGCTATAAAAGTTGTTCATCTTCGTTTGAGTTTAGTTGGATTCTCATCGACCCATCTTCATCTCGAAATTTATCTATTATTGACATTGAAACTAATTTATATACAAATTGCAAATTATTCACCAGTTGAAATTTTACTCTTAACTATAACCCAACCAAATTAATCGTAGACGATGATCCAACAAAGGAAAACTAATTCACATAATTTTAATTGTACATACGATGGAGTTTTTTTGGAGGTGAATAATTAAATTTATGAAAAACTAGAAAGGGTTGAATAATTTTAGCATTTTAAAAACTTAGTTTCAAAAACTTATTGTGAACTCAAAAAAGATAATATGTATAAGTAAATACAGGACAAAAAGTAAATAAAAGAAAGATCAAACCACAACACAAAGATTTATAGTAGTTCGATAATGAAGCTCATTCCTCGCCCTACTCTACTCCCCGAGTTTCCGACTCGAGAGTTCACTTCACTATGTCAACAAGCTCCCTTCTTGTTGAAGAAAACCTATACATTGTCGCTTAAACTTTTATTTATACAAAACTAGATATCGAGTCCTAATCTAGATAGATCCAACATTTCCTCTATGTATTTTGAGGACTAAAATACTAACATATCTCTCTAAATTTGGTGTATGGTGGTATTTATAAACTTTGAAGTATGGTAGTGAAAATAATAACACAACAAGATTGCAAGCACAAAACTAAAAACTACAACACAAAAGTCTTGGTAACTTGTTGTGTTCTTCATTTGCTTAAGAAGTGGATCACTTGAATGGATCACTTAGAAGAAATGTAAAACAAGATAATGATCAAAGAAAAGTGTATGCAAGAATGTAATGAGATGCTAGAAAGATGATTGAAAGGGGTGGGGAACAAGTTATGCAAAAGGTTTGCTTAAAAGGAAAGAAGGAAGCTGGACAAGGGGTGGATGGATCCACAGAACCCTAGAGGGATCCGTCCGTCTGTGGGGATTCGTCGGTCACAAACACTGGTCATGGTATCTTGCCAACTCTTAATCTTCCCTTACATCTTTACAATGTACTTATTACTCCTAACATTATTAGAAATCTTATTTATGTGTGTCAGATTACAATGGATAATGATTGTACAATTGAGTTTGCCTTTGGCTTTTCTCTGAAGGATTTCTTGACCCACCATATCCTCCTCAGATGTGACAACTGGGGAGATCTTTATCTTGTTACTAAGCCATCAACTACCCCTAGTGCTCTCCTCTTTGTCAATCCATCCGTGTGGCACCAAAGAATTGGACATCCTGGTGAAGAAGTGCTACATTTACTCGTGTCTCGTAATTTTATTTCTTTTAATATAGAGAAGTCTCCACATCTTTGTCATGCTTGTCAGCTTGGCAAACATGAGAGACTTCCATTTTCTAGCTCGGATTCTAGTTTGTCTCGTACTTTTGACATTGCTCATTCAGATATTTGGACTTTTCCAATTATTAGTTCTAGTGGCTTTAAATATTATGCATTGTTTCTTGATCATTTTTTTGCATTATTTATGGATGTATCCCTTACATACTAAGTCCTGAAGTCTTTCAAAAGTTTTTGCATTTTTATTTTTATGTTAAAACTCAATTTAAAAGTGAAACTACCCCTTTTCAGTGTGACCATGGTGGTGAGTTTGACAACACCAACTTACTTAATTTGTTTGCCAAAAATGGTATTTAAATTCTGCTTTTTTGCCCAAAAACCGCTCAACAAAATGGTAAATCGAAACGTATAGTATATTAACAATGTCATCCGTACATTAATTTTTCAATCCCACCTTCCGCCTACATTTTGGTTCGAGGCTCTATATATGGCTACTTATTTACTCAATCTTCTCCCCTCACCGACAATTCAAAATGACACACCATTTAGCAAGTTGTTCAATAAGGAACTAAACTATTCCCATTTACGCATATTTGGTTACATATATTACCCACATCTCTGTTCCCTTCATAAACTAGCTCCTCATGCCAACCCGTGTATTTTTTCTGGGATATCCCGCTTATCACCACGAGTATTGGTGCCTTGATCTATCCACCAACAAAATCATTATTTCTCGTAGTACCACTTTTGACAAGCTTCAATTCCCTTTATCGTTCCATGACACCTATGGCTCCTCCGTCATATGAGTTTCTTGAGCTGACACCTAATATTGTTGCTCGTCATGTTCTTCACAACCCCGCACTAAATACACCCTCCAATATTCCCATCCTACAAATCCATCACCCACTACCCCAAATGAGCCAGTCACCCCATGCCCATCCCAGCCGGCCCACAAATCCTCACCCAACCCAACCGATGTTTCACCCTTTATAACCCATTAGCCTATAGCCCAACAGTCTTTGCCTTTAACCACGGACCAATCCCTTGTAACCCACTCTAACAGCCCAAACCCTACGGCTCAATCCACTAACCCCTACTGGTTCCAACTACCCTCATTGGCCCAACTTCTACAACCTAACCTACACCTAGTCGAACTCATCCAATGTTTACACATTCCCAAGTTGGTACCGTTAAGCATAATCCTTGTTTTACTTTGTATACGTCTTCTATTTCTCATATTCCTAAGTCTCCGTCCCTTGCTTCATCCGAAACCAATTGGCAAGATGATATGAAAGCTGAATATTATGCATTAAATAAATAAAAGGATTTGGATTCTTATTCCGAAACTACCAAATGTTAACGTGGTTCGGTTTATGTGGTTGTTTAGACATAAGTTTCATGCGAATGATACTTTGAGTAGGTGTAAGGTACGCCTTGTTGCTAATGGGCGTTCTCAGCAGTTTGGTATTGATTGTGATGATACTTTTAGTCTGGTTGTTAAACCAGATGCCATTCGCACTGTACTTAGTCTCACGTTGTAACGTAATTGGCTTATTCATCAGTTGGACGTTAAGAATGCAATTATTAACGATGCTCTTTTCGAGACAGTATATATGTATTAGCCACTAGGTTTTGTAGACTCTCATTTTCCACATCATTTATGCCCGTTACAACAGTCTTCATATGGGTTGTAACAGACACCTCATACGTGGTTTTAATGTTTTGCAGCTTATTCTCCCAGTCATTGTGATTTTTCTTTGTTTATATATTGACAAGGTACTGTAGTTGCTTACTTATTGATATATGTGATGATATTGTACTTACTGCTTCTTCTACAATGTTACTTCAGTCTATTATCTCCTCTCTGCATTGGGAATTTGATATGTGGGATCGCTTAATTATTTTTTGGGTATTTCTATTTTGCGTGATTCTACAGGGATATTTCTTTTTCAGAATAAATATGCTATGGAGCTTCTTGAGCGTGCTCATATGCTCAACTATAACCCCTGCCGGAAACCTACTGATACTGAGTCCAAGCTTTGTTATGACGGGGTTCCGGTTGCTGATCCTACCTTATACCGTAGTATTGCAAGTGGTTTATAGTACCTCACTTTTACTCGTTCTGATTTGTTATATGTTGTGCGGCAGGTTTGTCTATATATGCATGAACTACGGGAGCCTTACTTGTCGGCTCTCAAGCGTATTCTTCGATATGTTCGTGGGAGTTTGGATTTTGGCCTGCAGTTATATGCCTCTTCTATTGGTTGTCTTGTTGCTTATTTTTATGTAGATTGGGTTGGTTGTCCCTCTACTTGATGGTCCACGTCTGGTTATTGTGTGTTTTTAAGAAATAACTTACTCTCGTTGTCTTCTAAGCGTCATCATACGCGTTCTCGGTCTATTGCTAAAGCTGAGTATCGCAGTGTCGCTAATGTTGTTGCCGAGACTGCTTGGTTGCGGAATTTACTTCGTGAGTTACACTCTCCTCTCGCGACTACACTTATCTACTGCGATAACGTTAGTGCTCTTTATTTAACTGCAAATCCCGTCCAACATCAACGAACGAAGCATATTGAGATCGATATTTATGTTATTCGTGACATGGTTGCCACTGGTCAGTTCGGGTTTTGCATGTTTCGTCGCCTTATACTTTCACTAAGGGTTTACATACGACCCTTTTAGAGAAGTTTCATACAAGTTTGAGTGTTTGGTTTCTTTTCGCTCCAACTGCGAAAGGGTGTTAGATGTATATTTGTTATACCCCTCGGGCATTTTATTAGTTGGTAGGCTTAACACGTACTCTAGCATGTTCTTTTTGTTATATATTGATTATGATTGTTAATAAAACTAAAAGATTTTACAGATCCAATATGTGGTCGCTAAGTATTTAATAAAGAGTCAGATGACACCCAAAATGGTACATGCGAGTTGGGTTTCCCACCAATTAAAACTTTTTTAGAAAGAAGAATTATTTTACATACCAATTTTTTTCTCACATGTCAAATGACTTATCCTCAATTTCTCATTATCTATCACAAAATAAATCAATGGCTGAGATTAAAATCATTTTATATTTCATATATTTTTTATAATTTAAATATCTCATAAACCGTTAATCATTACATAAAACAAATTATATCATAACGACCAACATTTAATTATCTTTTTATAGACGGTCACTTTGATATATTTTCAACAAACTTAATTTTTTTTGTTTTTTTTCACTTTTTTTTTCCTTCGTTTTTTGGTCTTTTTATTGTTGTTGAAACGTGCATGAGAAATCAAATGTGATTAAACACTAATTTGAATATTCTACTAAAATCACATGTGATAGTAGTATTAAATAACATATGATATGTAATAAAATCATACTATGTATGTGATTTAACACAAATATCAAATGTGATTTTATTAGTTTATTCAAGTTAGTGTTTAATCACATGTGATTTCTTCATGCAAGCTTCAACAACGAAAAAAAGGTAAAAAGAAAACGCAAAAAGTGAAAAACTGAAAAAAAGAAAAAATATAGAAAGATAAATAAATGCTCGTCGTGATGGTATATCTTTTTTGCTTAGCGATTAATAGTTTAAGAAATATTAATATTTGAAAAAAATAATAATAAAAGTTTGTTTTTTAAATGTATGTTTTAATATCATCTATTGGATCAAATGAAGATGAAAGCTAATCATTTGTCCTCTTATAACTAAATAAAGTTTTGTATGTAAATGATATTAAATTTATATTTATTTTTTCTGAACAAGAACATACTTATAATTAACTCCTTTTTTTTCTTTTTTCTTTTCTTTTCTTTTTTGTTTCTACTCGGCTGTTGTTATTACATTGTATGAGTCCAAATAGAGCAGCAAAGAAGCAAGAACAACTTAAATACAGGAATAAAGTAAATAAAGGGCAATGATGCCAATGAACCTTCTCACGTTTCCATTTTAATTGTGATCAAGGTTATCTTTTATTCATAGGCATTTGAAGCAGTAAATAAATAAGGCAACCCCTCCCAACCTGTCAATATTCTACTTTGGTTTACTTATTAAGTTATTTTCAGTTAAAGTTCCATGATTCTAGCTAATTTAAATATATATATGCATTCATATCGTAATGTGAAAACGTGTCTAATAAAAACTGATATTTCTCTTTGACTTTCTAAAGTATATTATCTGCATCATAAGCTGCAAAAAGTCTAATTCTGTTATACAATCAATTAAAGCCAACGTCACCATTTGACCATATCTTAAGATTTCACGTACCTTTAGTTTTTTAACATTTACATTTTTGTTAAGTCGCAACTACAAAACTACCAATTGGTATGTCATGATCATGAATTTCGTTTACTATTAGCAAATACGAAATTGTAACTTAAGATTACTAAATAAAAAGTTAAAATTAAACTATGAACATGTACATGCGATATCCCCAAAAAAACTAAATGCATGCATTTAAAATCTTCAAAAGAGTTGGTTGCATGTCACGTATCCGTACAGCATTGTCAAATAGTCAAAAAAACCATGTTCAAAGTAAAAAGTGGCTGTGAATTTCATGTTACCTAGAGTGGATAATTCAGTAACATTTCTATGAAAACAGATTGATTCGAAATGTATTTGTTTAACAAGGTGCAAATTTAACTATTTATAAGCAAAGCATGTAAGGAATAGAGCATGTCAGTATGTCACTTCACGAATTAAATTGATTGGATCTCCAATCCAAAATTGCCTTTGTACTAGTAATATTTTGTTTTTCCTTCGAACACCTTGCTAGTTTTATTGAGAAACCTATATGAAAATTTGACAAGGCAAACCTGTTGTGACTCGTTCCAACCCGTTAGGTTTTGACGTGCACGTAACTTTGTTATAGATCAAGTGTTTGTGCTAACTTTTCATATGTGTTACCCAACCTGACTCGACCCGTACCAATATTTTTTTACCCAAACAGACGATGATTTATGACAATTTAAGGTGAGAAACTAAACTAAAAAAAAGAAAATCCTTCATAATGTTTAGTTGTTTACATAGAGGATTTTTCATAATCTGTTTCACTAAACCAAAACTATTTTCCATGTTGGCTATATCATTTACAATAACTTAGACTTTAGTAAAACTAATATAACCCCAATTTACCACTATGATTAGCAGCAGCAAAGCAACTATCTAACTCATCATAGTGTAGTTAAGATCAATTCGGGGTTTCTTAATCACCATAGAGGTCGGTGTCTGGACGGGCTCAGGGAATGCAATGGTCGTGCTGCAACGAGGACATCTAGGGTTGCCTCGAGATATAAGCACATAAAGCAAACAACTAGGACAACCAGCAGCATAAGCTTCATTAGACCTATCATCATGATTATCAACTTCAAAAATTGTTTCTTTCACAGAAGATGATGAGTTATTGGATGTAGGTGACGAGCATGATTTTGACACTGACACTGAGCGTCTCCTGATCGTCTCCCTTTCAGCACGTTCAAGCGCGAATTTCACTTTGTCCAAAGTGCAAACACTTTTGTTAGCAGGTCGTGACGACGACGAAGATAAACTCACAAGGTTGAGGTCTAAGCTTGTGTCGTCAAATAGGTTTAACGGCTTCTTTGACGATGGAGGGAAGTTAAGGTCTTGAAGCTTTGACACTGTTTGATCACAGTCTTGTTGCTTATGATCAGAGGACGAGGACGATGCGTTTGGAGATTTGCATCTCTGCAGATAAACTTTTCCTGACTGAATTCAACAAATAATTTTTTTTTTTGTTAGTATCATTTTACATGGTATCAAAGCCGGGTTAATTATTCATGTAAGTTAAAAGGTCATTTATTCATATTCATATTTGATGATCATATAAATTACGTAACACAAGTATATTGATATAAATGAAACAAGCAAAGAGATAATAACAAAGTTATGACTACATGAAAAAAGCAAGTAGTAATGAATGAATGCGAGCTATAAATGTTGCATTCCTAACAATCTGCCGCTTTAAATTACAAACTAGACTTTGCAAACGTTTTTATGATAATAAATTCGAGTGTGTCTCATTAAATGTTTATTCAAGATTTGCTCATACATGCACCTAAAAATTAATACACTCCATAATTACCTACAACTAACACAATTTAAAAAAATCAATATTCAATTCTCTTCATTCATATGAATCGTTTACAGAAAACAATTTATGATAATTTAGGTTTTCAAATACTTGCAAAACAGAGCACTTATCAACTTTATTCAATTAGGTTAAAAACTTAAAACTCAAAAGTATCACAAAATTTAATGAATTCGTGAAAACAAAATAATTAAAGAGTAGCATGCGATTAGTTATACAAAATCATAATCTATATCACCAAAATTATCATAAACTCATGAAATTAACTATAAAACAGAGGATCATTAACCATGATCAACGTAACATATATCATCAAAAATTTCAGAAGAGTCGTAAAATCAACACAATAATACAACAAGGATATACAAATACCAATCAATAAAGCATGTTACTTTTACGAATTTTATTATCTATCTTTTCTTCTAAAAAAACATAAGCAAAACTATTATTAAATTCGTAAAACGAACATGATCATAGAATCGTTTTTTTCATGTAAGATCACAGAAACATTTATCAATTAACTAAACATCTTGATCAAAACTATCATGTTAGTTTTACGAATTTAACGATAATCTTGCTCAAAAATTATACGCAAAATTACCATCACTAAATTCGTTAAACTAACACATATATATATTATCAAAACTAAAAAAACATATCATAAACTAAACTTAAGCCAAAAAAGCTAACAAATTAATATATATACCTTTAAATCAAGTCGTTTCTCGTACCCAGACGGAACATGTAAATCCAAATCCAACTCCTTAGCAGAATCATCACCACCACCAAAACCACCACCACCACCACCACCAAAACCACCACCACCACCACCAAGAAGATCACGAGTAATCAAACCAGTTGATTTCGTATCATTCATGACACTATACAAATAATTCACATCAGTCACCATTTTTTTCTTTTTTTTTTTCTACCAAAAGATTTATGAAGGAGAAGGAATGGATGAAGAAAATAGAAGTTACATGCGTTGATATAGGGGAGGGTGGTAAGAAGGAGACTAAGATGATAATAATTGCTACTAAATGTGTATTTAATGATTCCATACTTTCTCTTTCATATTTATGTTAATCAATAGTATATAAATCTACTCTAGTCATTAAATATATTTAATGTGGTAGTTAATGGTTTGTAATCAGATTATGGTATTGTTACTTTCCATTCAAAAAAGTATTATAAAATGTATATATTTTGCATTAAGTATATTTTATAACGCAAACAAAAAAATTTAAGGTCAAAGTTAAAGATGAAAGACAACAAAAAGTTAAAGTGGACTATTAATATAAGACGGAGAGAGTATAACATTTAAATCACTCGTTTCAATTATTTGTTCACATCTTACTTTTAACTTTGCGAGTGTCTGTCCATGGCAATAGAATTCTTTAACGACAAATAGTTAAAGTTGTGATATTGTGGCTAAGTGTTTCATGTAATGTTTATACATAAAACGTAAATTAATCAAACTGTAATTGAAATTTTTTTGTAACATGCGATAATTCAACTCAAAGATTTTTTTTAAATGTATCAAAAAAACATTTAATCAAACAGAAAATAAAATATTACATCAATTATAAAATAACTAATAAAATAACAGAAGATTTTTTTTATATGTACTTATGTCCTTTTTTGTGGATCCCATGTATTTTTATGTATTTTTTCATTTTTTATCGTGTGCCCTAGGGCACATAAAAGAAAAACCCATTTAACTATTAAACTACGTATTATGCTAAGGTTGTGATCAAGAATGAAAAGTAAGTGCTAGCCATGTTACTTCTACTAAATTACTATTTATTTATTTATTTATTAGTGCAATGATTTAATGCAAAGTATTGGTGACATAAAATATCAATAGAGAACGCATTTCTATCTATGTTAACTAGGCCAAATTTTTTGGTTACCTAGTTCTATGCATGCAAGTTATGCAACTGATGCTTATTTTAGACCAGGTTTTAATATTTATTATTTATCGTCTACCTGTGGTCTACCTATGCACTAACGGGCAGAGAACCAGGCCGTGTGTAGTAAAGTCGAGGTCGTCCCAACAGTTAATGAGCGGTTTCTAACTTGTGGTCTACCTATGCACTAACTTTTTGTATTCTATCATAGGTTTGGCGGTTATACAAATCTCTAGAGCTAAGGTCAAGACAACTCTTAAAGGTAATATTGGGTGAACAATTATAAAAAGCTTGGGTTAAGTCATTCATTAAGCCATTGCTTTCAAGCGACAGCGAAGGCGACAAAACCAAGGATGCATGCCCAAATCCATGGATAAGACACCAACGATTGCTCAACTCCCTTACTTAAACTCAAAGCATGATCATTAAGAACAACTAAGGATAGGAAAAGACATGGGATGCACATTTAAAGGTGTAAAAATGAAAAATATGCAAATAAATAGTATTAATCATAGTCAAGTTTTCACTGCCCCCCCGTCCATCCAAGATCCTAGCATCAAGGCGCGAAAACCGGATCATCAAATAACAAGTTAGTATGCCATGGGCATATGATATCTAATGATAGATAATGCACACTAACTTGACCTTCAAAAAGCAAGTTGGTTTAGTGTAGTGACCAACTTAAATCATCCATGGTATGTTAACGAGGCTTTACCATGTCTTTCTTCGAATACGCTCATCATCAAATATTATGGATTAGTGTTTACAGTGTTAATCATACAGATATACACTAATCCATTCTTCATTAAGAATAAATAACATACAAATTTAAATATTTTTTTTTCTCTCTTTCTTTTTAATACAAACATAAAAATGAAATAAAAGGTCGTCCCCCACTTGAGATGAATCATATATTCAAATAATGAGGAACGTGGGGGGTCTTCAACGATCTTTAGAAATGTGTCTTCCACGAAAGTGTAATTCTGGAACCTCTCAACTCGAACCAAGGACTTAGGCAAACGGTAATGCCCCAACCATATAATTAAGACAAGACGGTAGGCTAAAGCGATATGGTGTTAATGAAACAATATGTATGTGGGTTAAGAAATGAAAGATTGGCTCAAAATGGTGTATCTAAGGGTATCTTGCACTAAAGTTGAGTGCAACAAAAGGGTTTATCACGGGAGGTCGACAAGTCGAGGTGACAAGTTGATAAACACACATAATTTAACACGTATGGGTTGTTTTGCTGTAAATCCTAAGATATTGCGTTCTTGAATCATCTATCCCAATTGCATCAAGGAAACTTTTATACAGTACTTGTCTATGGTCTAGAAATGCTATAAAGGCCAAGTTCTAAAGTTTACAATACTACTGGCACACTCAATATTTGGTGGATTATGTCATATGAGAAAATGAATACAAGGCTAAATCCTCACCAATGGAATCAAGGGTAGTTGTGCTCGGCAAAGATCTATTCTTGTTCGGTTAAGAAAAACATGTCAAAATTTTTGAAAATGGCATAACTTTTTAAAATAAACTAGAAAGAACGAAGGAAAATATAGGTTAAGTGATAATCCTACCCCCGTCCCCCCACTTGAATTGTACAGTGTCTCTATTGTACGAAAAATGTAAATTAAAAGAGAACGGGTAGAATTAGAACAAAAGACTCCCCTGAGTTTGCTTGGCATGATCGAAGATACACGTGTTGGAACGTGTCCTGCTTTGAGATCCATAAGCAAACTTCAATTCCCTGAATTCACTTAAACAACCAAATACATCATACTAGAAAAACAACAAGTATTAAAAATACGAAAATAAAAACCCTAACTCACTTTTCATCATGGAAGGTGATAAACCACCAAACATCACTTTACTACCAAACAAGTACCCACCGCTTGACCCAGCCTCTGCCAACCAACTTCGAGCTCGAATTATTAGTGAAATTGGAGAGCTTAGGAATCTAAATAGGATGATTGAAAATACGCTTGAGGAAGCCCTTAAGGAATCTACTCACCCTTTAGATAGTGATTCAACCTCAAGTGATTCGGATGATGACCTAGAAGATGGAGATTATAAGGTGTTAGAAATTATGGAGGGTAGTAAGGAGGAGGAAGAACTTAGGGAGTATTTCGATTCATACCCTAAAGGGAAGGAAACCGCTTATCACTATAACGTGGTTAAATGTCACAATTCTCAAATTCCGGTCATTTCTTAAATTAAATATGCATCATATTAATTCATTCATGGCATTTCATTTCGCATTTAACGCGTAATTTTTATATTTAATAATTTTTATCGCGTGAGTTATTATTTTAAATATTTAATCCGTTACTTTCAAAAAATGATCCCGACATATTTTTATACTTACATTGAGTTGTAAAAACTATATTTTGAGTTTAACTAGTGTTTTGAATTCATTTTGTATATAATTCGTTAAATTTATATTATTACGACGCTTTTCTTAAAAACTACACTATAATTATTTTATCACTCAAATTTTACAAGGAATGTATTTTTAAAATTCTTATGATATCCTTATACATTATTTTGATCCCCTAAAACTTATTTAATTCATACTACTCTAATATCACAACTAGGTACAAGTTACTACAAATTCTACTTATCATAACATTTACTTACATTTTATTCACAATTTTACACAAGTAAGTATTAAAAGAAAAAAAATAATAATTGGTGAGGTACATCCCCCCCCATAACCGGTTCTAGGGGGGGGAGGGTATGCAATAAATGTTGGCAAAATTTTCTTCTAACATTGATTATATATATACTTGTACTCCAACTTCATTTCATTTTTTCATCCAATACAATAATTCAAGACTAGTAAAAATTTTGCTTCTCTCTTCTTTTCATCCTTCAAGAACCGGTCCATCATCAAGTGTTCAAAGGATCAAGAATTTTTCTTAAGCAAGTTATAAACAATCTAGTTATCACTCTTTATTAGGTTTTGAAATAAAAACCAAGAGTGTTTAGGATAATCCTTGTTACTAGCACCTCATCATATTCACTTGTAAGCATGTTTTTATCATTTTCATGTTTCCTTGTCATTTTCATATGTTTCTTTTCATTTTTGGAGCTTATATGCATGATATGTGATTTATACCATTTTTCATGATTTATTGAGTTATATATACATATTGGTCATCCTATAAATATTCCCTTGGTATTCTTTGGTCTTGATGGTGATTAGGAACCCATGACACCCTAAGAAGGTGTATGGTAGGATTAGATTAGTTTTGGAGTTGATTTGAAGGGATTAGAATAGGTTTTGTCCGAGAAAAACTATTTTCGATAACTATATTTTAGGTTCTGTCCTTGTTTCGAATTTCTGGAAAAACCTACTGTTGGTACGACATTTTGGCCTTGATATTTAGAAAATATACTTTAAAACGAATCCGTGGCCTTTTGAACGGATAAAAACGGAGTTATAACGAAGCCGTGGTGAATTTTTAAAGTTTGACGACGAAACGTATATTTTCAGAAAAATTCAGCATGCAGTTTTTACATTGTTTGGGTCAAAAACGAGCCTTAAGCTTCACAAATTATTTCGACTTATCAAAAATATATTAGTTTACTTCGATACGAAGCTAAGGACATATTATACGTAGAAAACGGATTTGAAACGACAAATATATGCACGTTTTTATAAACTTGCCGTAACTATTATTTTCTGAAAAATTATATTATTTTTACGATACAAGTATTTTAGTAGCTGTAACGTCCATGTTTGCGGCTGTTTTTAACCATGATGTGAAACTTTTTGGAACAAAATGTCTTCTAGTAAAATCAAGTTCACCGACCATATTTTTCAAAACAAAAAGCTGTTTGTCAAGCGGAGTTATGGTAAATTATTTACGGATGTTCAAACTTGGCCGAAACTTATTTTCTGCACACAATTAGCCAAAATCACTATCTTTAACCCTTGATATCTTTATGATCGAGACCTTTTGGACGAAAACTCCTGAACTGAAACTTCTAGATATCGATACAAACTTTCCAAAACCGTCGATTTCGTTCTCTAACGATCGACGTACACCATTTTACGACTACTTTTCCGAAGCCATTTTTGTTACTTTTATAAAAATTCCGACGACATTGTTTTGCGACGAAAAGTGGTAATTTCACCAAAAATCATTTTAAAACCATTGTAGGATGACATTTTGACGTAAAAACTGGTAAAGTCATTTTTGAAGGGTCTAGACGTCAAAAGAGTATTTTTCGACGATTAGTAATATTTTCAAAACTCGCTAATGGTATAAATAACATACGAAGTGCATGCATAACATTACATTGCAACTCATTGCATATCATATCATTCGTGATAGGTCCCGGTTAACACATCACATTATACCTCGGTGTACTCACTTTTGTCATCGCCTCAGTTTATCAAGTGAGTAATCACATCCCCTTTTTACCGTTTTACTATATTTTGGGGCTGAATGCATGATCCATACTTGAATTAAATTGATCCTTACAATTGTGAACTCTTTTGACTTGAATATTTGAACTCGAATCAATCCTTGAACTTAATTACGAAATTATGACTTATTTGAACTTATTGAACCGTACGTGTTATGACCTTGTCCTAAAGTCTCCAATGTTCGGAGCATCACTATAAAGTCTCCCATGTTCGGAGCATCACTATATAGACACCTTTGTTCGTAGTGTATCTTTGGGAAGAGGCACCCAGTGTATCTTTGGGAAGAGGCACCCAGTGTATCTTTGGGAAGAGGCACCCAGTAGGTCTTTGGGAAGAGGCACCCAGTATAACTTTGGGTAGTGGCACCCAGCTTAATTTGGTTTCATCGGTAGCATTCCTGAATTATTATATTCGTGGTACTATATTGGGAACTATTATGACCACTTACACTTGACTACTTGACACGCTATAATTTTTGTGCAATGGGTTGTGTACACACAGGTTGCAAGTTTTGTATGGGCGGAATTTGGAACTGAGTGGATACACAATGCCTTTGCTTTGAGAACTATTTTTCGTTGACCGAAAGCTTTGTATATTTCTTATGAGTTTTCTTATTTCACTAAACGTGTTTACTCACCAACTATTTTCATAGTTGACCCGTTTTTCTCTCATGCATTTCAGGTGATCGTTAGTAAGCTTTTCTATCAAGTCTTGCATAAAGAAGTTTACACTGGTCGCTACAAGTCGTATGTAATAAAACTCAATATTTTGGAATCTAAACTTTGTAATATATTTGCCGATGACGGCTAAACTAGTATTGTAATGGAGTATTATTTCTTTTTAATCTTAATGTTGGTATGTTCTATTATCTTGTGCTTATGTTCCCTTCCGTTACACCTCGTGTTTCCGCCTCCGGCGAGGGTGTGACAGATTGGTATCAGAGCCAAAGGTTATAGAGAATGCCGATTTTTCAAAAATAAAAATCACAGCTATAACCGGAATAAATTTTTTTTTTTGTATATTATTTTATTAAACATTGAACACCATTCGAGTCAACTAGTCCTATCGTTGCATCGTTACTCATAAATTATACATAGCCTGATCAACTATGTCTAATTTATGAAGAACCATGCAATGATAAGAAGGGTAATTTTAAATCATGTTTGGTCGAGTCTTTTGAGTATGGTCACCTGAAGTTGCATTGGTCGGGTGGGTATGCATAGCATGTTTTTACGTTCACGTCTACATTACCGTACCTTGTTCATGTCTTCTCTTTTCCATCTTTCGACTTGTTAGACATAGCATGTCTCTGTTCCTGTCATGTTTCGATCACTATAACACATTACCACCGTTCTGCACCTCATCTGACTTCGTTAGAATGTCGTTTACTCAACCCGATGTTTTGGTCCTCTGTAGGATCATGGCTGCAAGAAACACACGCTCAGGAGGTAACAACAACGGCAACCCAAACAACAATGACAATCCAGACAACAACGCTGCTGGAATAGCGGATCTACTCACTCAAATTATAACCCATCTCGATGCTAGACGAACCAACAACGGAGAAGGTACTTCAAACGCTGGTCAAGGATGCAGCTACAAAACTTTCATGACATGCAAGCCAATGGAATTTCATGGTACTGAGGGTGCCATTGGACTGCTAACCTGGTTCGAGAATGTTGAGTCGAAGCTTAGTATCACGAAATGTGCTGAAGGAAACAAGGTTGAGTTCTCTGCTGGTCTACTACAGGGTCGAGCATTGACCTGGTGGAACAACCAACTACAGACTAGAGGAAGAGGGGCTGCAAATGCATTATCTTGGGAAGCATTCAAGAAACTACTAACTGATGAGTACTGCAGAAAAGATGAAGTGCAGAAACTGGAAGAAGAATTTTGGAATCACTTGATGGTAGGAGTAGAGATCGACAAGTACACGATCCGGTTCCACGAGCTAACTAGGATGGTTCCTCACATGGTTTCCACTGTGGAGAAGTTGATTGACCGATATATATGGGGATTGATACCGGAAATTAGGAGGGATGTCACTTCGTCGAAACCAACCACTCTGCAAGCCGCTGTGAGTATGGCGTATCGCTTGACGAATGATGTGATCAGGTCTGGAGAACTAGCAAAAGCAAACGACAATGGACGAAAGCGACAGGAGGATCACCAGGGAAACCGAGACCAGAATCAGCAAAACAAGAGGCAGCGAATAACCCAGAACTATGGGGCGATCACCCAGGAGCGCAAAGGATATGCAGGTCCACATCCTTTGTGTACTCGATGTAATTATCATCACTCAGGAGACTGCCGAAGGTGCGACAAATGTGGACAGACGGGCCACTTCGCTCGAAATTGCTCAAACAGAACTGGGAATCAAGGACAGAGAAAAGCATGTTACGAGTGTGGAAGTCTAGATCACCTTCGCAATACCTGTGCAAAGCTGAAAAGAACTCCCAATCAAGGAGGAAATCGTCCAAACCTGGCGTTGGCAATAGAAGGCCCACAAGATCAGAACCTTGAAATTCCTCCCGCACGTGGTCGAGCATTCTATCTGGGTACCGAGGAAGCCCGCAACGCTTAACGGGTACATTCTTTCGAACAACTACCTTATTTCTGTACGACATGATTTTGAGTGCATAACTTCCTTCCAATCTTTACACGTTCACGACATTGATTAATTTGAGACCTATTGATATCGACCTTAGTTGTTATATATTTTGTTGATTGGATTTGATTGTGTAAGCAAATCGAATATCGAGCGAATCTTTCAAAAGACTTCATTCAAGGATGTGGCATCCTACCTTTCTAACAACTTGTTTCCTAGCTTGATCTAGTGACAGTTCTTGTTTGATGAGTTGCGAAAATCAAGCTAAGAGACAAGTTTACTCAAGTCGGTTTAGTTTAATCTCATGACAGTTCTTGTTTGATGAGTTGTGAGATTAAATTAGAATCGACTACCTAAAGGTCTTTTGAGAGCTACGTTCGATATTGGATAAGTTTACCCTATCAAATCTGATCACGGGCACGTACTTAGTTGAATGGGGAACCTGTACGCATGGGCATTGATATGATCATTTAGACTGTTCGTATGAGCATGAACTTTTAGAACTCTTGTCGAGGTTCGGACCATAGTATCGTTAATTGAATCACGGGGACGTGATTCCGCTGACATGGGAAGAATGTCACAATTCTCAAATTCCGGTCATTTCTTAAATTAAATATGCATCATATTAATTCATTCATGGCATTTCATTTCGCATTTAACGCGTAATTTTTATATTTAATAATTTTTATCGCGTGAGTTATTATTTTAAATATTTAATCCGTTACTTTCAAAAAATGATCCCGACATATTTTTATACTTACATTGAGTTGTAAAAACTATATTTTGAGTTTAACTAGTGTTTTGAATTCATTTTGTATATAATTCGTTAAATTTATATTATTACGACGCTTTTCTTAAAAACTACACTATAATTATTTTATCACTCAAATTTTACAAGGAATGTATTTTTAAAATTCTTATGATATCCTTATACATTATTTTGATCCCCTAAAACTTATTTAATTCATACTACTCTAATATCACAACTAGGTACAAGTTACTACAAATTCTACTTATCATAACATTTACTTACATTTTATTCACAATTTTACACAAGTAAGTATTAAAAGAAAAAAAATAATAATTGGTGAGGTACATCCCCCCCCATAACCGGTTCTAGGGGGGGGGGGAGGGTATGCAATAAATGTTGGCAAAATTTTCTTCTAACATTGATTATATATATACTTGTACTCCAACTTCATTTCATTTTTTCATCCAACACAATAATTCAAGACTAGTAAAAATTTTGCTTCTCTCTTCTTTTCATCCTTCAAGAACCGGTCCATCATCAAGTGTTCAAAGGATCAAGAATTTTTCTTAAGCAAGTTATAAACAATCTAGTTATCACTCTTTATTAGGTTTTGAAATAAAAACCAAGAGTGTTTAGGATAATCCTTGTTACTAGCACCTCATCATATTCACTTGTAAGCATGTTTTTATCATTTTCATGTTTCCTTGTCATTTTCATATGTTTCTTTTCATTTTTGGAGCTTATATGCATGATATGTGATTTATACCATTTTTCATGATTTATTGAGTTATATATACATATTGGTCATCCTATAAATATTCCCTTGGTATTCTTTGGTCTTGATGGTGATTAGGAACCCATGACACCCTAAGAAGGTGTATGGTAGGATTAGATTAGTTTTGGAGTTGATTTGAAGGGATTAGAATAGGTTTTGTCCGAGAAAAACTATTTTCGATAACTATATTTTAGGTTCTGTCCTTGTTTCGAATTTCTGGAAAAACCTACTGTTGGTACGACATTTTGGCCTTGATATTTAGAAAATATACTTTAAAACGAATCCGTGGCCTTTTGAACGGATAAAAACGGAGTTATAACGAAGCCGTGGTGAATTTTTAAAGTTTGACGACGAAACGTATATTTTCAGAAAAATTCAGCATGCAGTTTTTACATTGTTTGGGTCAAAAACGAGCCTTAAGCTTCACAAATTATTTCGACTTATCAAAAATATATTAGTTTACTTCGATACGAAGCTAAGGACATATTATACGTAGAAAACGGATTTGAAACGACAAATATATGCACGTTTTTATAAACTTGCCGTAACTATTATTTTCTGAAAAATTATATTATTTTTACGATACAAGTATTTTAGTAGCTGTAACGTCCATGTTTGCGGCTGTTTTTAACCATGATGTGAAACTTTTTGGAACAAAATGTCTTCTAGTAAAATCAAGTTCACCGACCATATTTTTCAAAACAAAAAGCTGTTTGTCAAGCGGAGTTATGGTAAATTATTTACGGATGTTCAAACTTGGCCGAAACTTATTTTCTGCACACAATTAGCCAAAATCACTATCTTTAACCCTTGATATCTTTATGATCGAGACCTTTTGGACGAAAACTCCTGAACTGAAACTTCTAGATATCGATACAAACTTTCCAAAACCGTCGATTTCGTTCTCTAACGATCGACGTACACCATTTTACGACTACTTTTCCGAAGCCATTTTTGTTACTTTTATAAAAATTCCGACGACATTGTTTTGCGACGAAAAGTGGTAATTTCACCAAAAATCATTTTAAAACCATTGTAGGATGACATTTTGACGTAAAAACTGGTAAAGTCATTTTTGAAGGGTCTAGACGTCAAAAGAGTATTTTTCGACGATTAGTAATATTTTCAAAACTCGCTAATGGTATAAATAACATACGAAGTGCATGCATAACATTACATTGCAACTCATTGCATATCATATCATTCGTGATAGGTCCCGGTTAACACATCACATTATACCTCGGTGTACTCACTTTTGTCATCGCCTCAGTTTATCAAGTGAGTAATCACATCCCCTTTTTACCATTTTACTATATTTTGGGGCTGAATGCATGAACCATACTTGAATTAAATTGATCCTTACAATTGTGAACTCTTTTGACTTGAATATTTGAACTCGAATCAATCCTTGAACTTAATTACGAAATTATGACTTATTTGAACTTATTGAACCGTACGTGTTATGACCTTGTCCTAAAGTCTCCAATGTTCGGAGCATCACTATAAAGTCTCCCATGTTCGGAGCATCACTATATAGACACCTTTGTTCGTAGTGTATCTTTGGGAAGAGGCACCCAGTGTATCTTTGGGAAGAGGCACCCAGTGTATCTTTGGGAAGAGGCACCCAGTAGGTCTTTGGGAAGAGGCACCCAGTATAACTTTGGGTAGTGGCACCCAGCTTAATTTGGTTTCATGGGTAGCATTCCTGAATTATTATATTCGTGGTACTATATTGGGAACTATTATGACCACTTACACTTGACTACTTGACACGCTATAATTTTTGTGCAATGGGTTGTGTACACACAGGTTGCAAGTTTTGTATGGGCGGAATTTGGAACTGAGTGGATACACAATGCCTTTGCTTTGAGAACTATTTTTCGTTGACCGAAAGCTTTGTATATTTCTTATGAGTTTTCTTATTTCACTAAACGTGTTTACTCACCAACTATTTTCATAGTTGACCCGTTTTTCTCTCATGCATTTCAGGTGATCGTTAGTAAGCTTTTCTATCAAGTCTTGCATAAAGAAGTTTACACTGGTCGCTACAAGTCGTATGTAATAAAACTCAATATTTTGGAATCTAAACTTTGTAATATATTTGCCGATGACGGCTAAACTAGTATTGTAATGGAGTATTATTTCTTTTTAATCTTAATGTTGGTATGTTCTATTATCTTGTGCTTATGTTCCCTTCCGTTACACCTCGTGTTTCCGCCTCCGGCGAGGGTGTGACATTAACTTCCCAAGACCACCTTTCGAGCCTCGCATAAGGAAGGGAAACCCTAAAAACATCAAGATACCGTGTATGATTGGATACTAATATAGGGATCACACTTACATTGACTATAAGGCACCCATGAATATAATGTCTAGACTCTATTATAATTGGATCATGAGCAAAAAGCTAGAACCTATGAGGGACCCCTTTCGCCCTAGGAAAGCAAGTAACTATGTGGGGAGGGTTAAAGGATTGCATGCCTTCGTAGGTAACTTCACATATAGGTGTGATTTCATGATCTTGGAAAATGTTAAGGGCATCATTGATGGGTTTTTAGGAGATGTGATACTTGGGAAACCATTTATAGAGGAGTCTAAGATGGTTTATGATCGAGGGGAAGGAATAGTTGAGTTCTAAATTGGAGCCGAGAGTGTTAAATATATAATGCCCCACAAAAACAAGAGGTTTGAGGGTATGGATAATTTAGATGTGTATAACATTCCGGCATTTGAAGTAGACTGGAAAAACAAGGTTTACTACACTGCTTGTCTTGAACTAGGCCCTGAATACATTCGTGATGAGAGAAGGGTTAAGGAGATCGAATGGGCCTCTAAGATTAGGAAAACGTAGGAGCACGACTACAAGTCTAGCTACAAGACTCTTAAATAAAGAAAAGCGCTTCGTGGGAGGCAACCCATGCTTAATTGTTTGCTTGTTAGTGTCGTATATCTTTTATTGATTGTTTATTCTCATGTTTAAATTTGTAAAAATGCTTTATTTTATTTTTAACCTCGTCTTAATTGCATATAAAGGTATTTTACATAAAGGATAAGTGTAGGGAGGATTACACACGTTTTCAAAAGAAACGTAAACATGAGAATAGCAATTCATTAAAAGATATATATGTGTGTTTGTTCGAGTCAAATGCTTGTATCGAGTCATAATGGATGTTTTGCAGAAATTTTTCCAGATTCTAAAGATATAAATTTTCCAGAATTTTTTCCAGAAAATCGCAGACCAGTTTTTGTCAGGATAACCTGACGGCGTCAGGATTACAACCTGACGGCGTCAGGAAGGAGTAAAAACAACAAATTACTTTTTTCTCGTTTTCTGAGCTACTTATGAATTTTTGGAATTTTCCAGGTCTTAATTTTCCAGAAATTCTGTAAACATCCGTTCCACAAGCATTATATCTTAGATTAGTAGAGTCTTATATATATTATTACCGCCGATTTTACGCGAATGTTTCGTTTGTTTTCTTCGAATGTGCAGGTTTTATTTATCAAGAAGAAGAAACAAAAGATTGGAAGGAGCTTTTCACGCACACATTCTTCTTGGAAAGGATTTAACCACTACTTCACACACGGATCCTACCGAGCTAATCAGGGGAGTACTAATTTCTTTCGTTTTTTAATTACCTTCCATTATCATAACTTTGATACTTTCGGGGAACATTGGGGACAATGTTAAGTTTAAGTGTAGGGAGGGAAAATAAAACGGGAACTTAGAAACTATGCTTATCCTTGATTATTTGCTTTGTCCAATTGTATTTGTGTAATAAACCATGAGAAAATGTCGGTTAGGGTAATTTTGGCACCAAATTTGAAATTTTCTATGACATATATGAGTGGGCCATTAGTCTTAACAAAAGCGTCTCACGGATAGGAAATTGCATGACTAGCACAAAAACCCTCTACCACCCAAATTCCACCCAAAATGTGAGGATCACCCTTAGATTAGTAGGAATTAAAGCATTCATCTTTAATGCTTAGAGTGTGAACCGGTAGTATATTAGATTCTAGAACTTGTTTTGTGATGCATCCCGAGATCGCTAGTAAGACTACACTTGTGTAGTTAGGAATAACTAAATGATAAGAGGCATTAGGATAACCCTTGTTTGATACCCGTAATATAATTACTTCTTCCACATCGGTTGAGTAATTCCCCCACACCTTTGCGTTGTACTCATCTTTAGTACACGATACCCCTAGTTAACCCCTCAGAGCCTATCCTTTTCGCGGTTCTCGTGATGTTTTGGTTTTTCCGAAATATCAATGAAGAGCATTGTTTACACCCCACCCCCAAATGTATACCCAAATCGCCTTAGCCTACCCTGTATGCACTCACTTTTAGTGCATTATTGTTATCACCCCAAACCCTTAGTTCAATTATCTAGTTGCTTGCATGAGTTGCTAAGTCGAGTCATATCCTTTGTACACAGTTTTGGGACGATTGGGACTCATGGGAAAAAGTTAAAGTTTATAAAATGATTGGAAGGGATTAAATTCCTTTATTTGCGTAATAACATACCCCAAGTGTTTTGATCTTTTCAATTCGGGTCAAATTAGTGTTAGAGAAATAAAAACTCAAGTGTAGGGATGTGCCTATAAATCCCTATCATTTTGATGTTACCGAAGAGGATGGTAGAGTAAAAGTGTATGATTAAAAAAAAAAAAAAAAAAAAAAAAAAAAAAACGGGCTACCATCCTACATCTATCCTTTAAATTTATGTTTGTTTGTTTCAGTTAGCTAGAGTCTAGAGTGTCGAGTCTTGGCTTAGCAACGTCATTCTTCGTATGCTTGTAACAAAAAGATTTTTAACTTACCACCACTAAATAGCCTATCCCACCAAACCCTTTGTTTCCCTACCGTAAGCCTAACATTACAACCCTTTAAAGACCTCTTTGATAGTCTTTCCTAGGTGCTTACGCCAAAGCGATGGAGGTTTGATCTATTCTCAAGCCTATGGTAATCTATGTACTAGGACCGGTTAATGAGTGTTTAATCTTCCATTTCCAACTTGTTATATTTCATATACACCCGAGAGAGATGTGAGTATCCAAACACCCCATGTGAGGTGCTAGTATGTAATTTCCGTGCTTGTTATGACTTTTGCGGGGCTTATATGTGTTGTGGATTGTTTTAAACCAATGCTTCATGACCCCTAACTTATAAATTAATTGGCTAAAAGCACATTTGCTTGAGGACAAGCAAATACCAAGTGTAGGGATATTTGATAAGGTTTTAAAATGTACCTTTTTGAGGGGTCGTTTAAGCCCTTATTTGATCACTTTGGTATCCGTTATTACTTAATATCGTTCCTTTTCACTTTTTAGGTCTCTTGAAGGCAAATTGCTGTAATGGCACTTATTTGGACGAAAAGGCGCGGATATACGAAGAAAATGGCCAAAGTCAAGAATCGAGACATTCAAGCTGCTAAAAGACAAGGTGACGGCGTCACTGCTTAACTGCGACGCCGTCAGAGCATTTTGTGACGACACAGAAGCCAAATTTCATATTTTCAAGTGACGGTGTCAGGCTTTAAAAGAGTAGGCCGTCGCAACTCAGACGACCTAGATTTGATCCAGACGGCGTCAGAAGCTAAAGAGGATGGCGTCACAAGCACAAGGTGACGCCGTCGCAAGACTAACGTGGTCAAGACGAAACCCTAATGACGACGACCCGACGGCGTCACAAAACATAAGGTGACGCCGTCGCATATGTAATCTTATATATAGAATCCGAATTTTTCAGTATTTGTGTGTAGTCTTTTGGAGTAAAAACCTAAACCGAACCAAGGCTGTCTTGTACAGTATTTTAGGGTTCCAAACCCTATCTTACAACAAGATAAGTGTTTTACTTCATTAATTCAATTATGTCTTTGATTATTTGTGTGTATGCTTGCATGTTCTCCATGTCCGGCTAATTTACTTGTGTGTTTGCTTAGGGAATATGAAACTTAGTTATTGAATATTGATTGGTTGTCTCTTATCTTAATTGTTAATGATCTAGTAATGCGATAGGTCATTCGTTGTGTAATTAATGCTTGATTAATCTTTGTGACCCTTAGGCTATAGCACTTAGTGCGGTTGTAGGCTAAACCATCCAAAGAGGCCTTAGAGTTAGAGTTTATAATCCCTAGTGGGTTTTGTAGACGAGACCCTTTGGTAAGTTCAAAGAGTTAGGGATAAACGCATACCCTACGACTTTAGACACACAACGCGATTAAGAATAAGGACGTGACAATTCAACCACCAATAGGAGATAATTAAGGAGTAATAAAACCTAAGTAAACACATCTTTAAACTATCATACGAGCACACAATAATTAGACATAGACTACATACACCTTAGATTAGATAATTAGATAATTAGAGTAATCGGTAGAAATACCGACCCCAAATCCAAACCCCGAGATTCGTACCTTTCCATTTCCTAAAAAAACATAAAAAAGATAAAAAATAATCTTCCTCAACCCCCAACCTTAGCGTAGTAACTTCTCAATAGCATTCCTATTCCCCTAGAGAACGATATCAATACCCGTGGCTTACCCTAATACTACACTACAACGATTAGGTTCACTGCCTAGGGTGTTATAAAACTTGCTCGAAGAAAAGGAAGTTCCTTTGACCCCGAACGACGCGTGTAGCGTTATCAGAAACCTAAGAATCCAACCTCCAATGGGCCCTTACCCGACTTATACCCGTTTTACGTGCTATACGCAAACAGCAGGGTATTCTTTCCAATCGCCACCTCAACAATCGAGCAAACAGTTGACAAACGAGAATGATCATTACGGACAAATTCAAAGGAAAAATCCTAAAAACATATCAAGGATATGAAAAATCATTACAGGAAAACCCAAAACAAATTTAGGAAAAGAAAGTCCGATTGTAAATCTACAAACTCTGAGAACACTCCTTTGTAATCCATAGAATCCTTAACATCAAAATGGAGGTTGTCACAACTGATCTCCTAAGAATAATGAAAGAAATTCAAACAAGAAGAAGGGAGAAACAAAGTGCAAAAATGGGAGGTATTCTTTCCTATAAATACCCAAGTCCACTTAGAAAATGTTTCCCAACATTTACGAGAACACGTACATAAAGTGAGCCCATGACACTTGGGAAAACTGCTAAGGAAGACGAAAAGATTGGCGCGTGATTGCAAACAGAAACATGCGCCTTTCTTTCAAAATTATTTGAAATAATTAGCACGACAAACAATGGAGAGGGGGGGGGGGAGAGAAAGATGACGGCTAAAAACAACTCTTAGTCAAATCCTGAATTTAATGCTCCGACGTCTAAATATCCCTTACGCCAGATCAAGCTTGCACGACTATAGGCTAGGTTTTCAAACAAATCGTAGCTTGGGAAAATCACAAAGGAGACAAAAACATCATAACGACTCATCATGAGTCCATCAACGCATATCAATGAACAATCAAATACACTAATGGACTGGGGGACTTGATAGCGTATAGGACCTTCTTCCCAACTGACTAAAGGCCCATACGCTCTAAACAGGCCCATCATGGCCACAACTCATCTTAACACGCTTGGGATTCGAACTCCCGGGCTAGGCACAAAGGCCTGGCGGATACAAAAAGGCAACGACATGACTGGGCGCTTCCTCCAGGACCGTTGCAACAAGCAAATACGTGCATGAATCATTTTGTGCACCCGACTAAGACAAGGATGACACGTCACGTGTCATTTTTGTCTCCCACATTAGATGTTCATCACATGGACCATCCTCAAACCACAAATAGCCTTACAGGGAGACATGAAACCCTAGAATCATCTCTATAAATACCAAGTTCATTCTCATCGAATGAACCAGGTCACACACAGTGAATTTTTTTTATTCATTCACACACTAGCTACACTGTGAATGTTACTACAACTCGTGATTCTGATCACAATCTGGGATCTTCACCGAGAAACTAAACGGTTAGCTATCCTCACCTGCAATAGGTACCTTACATAAACATTTTTTTTCCATTATTTTTATTTAACCCGATGTGTTGAAAGCTATATTGTAAAAATAATATACGCATTTTAGTATTCGGTTGGTGTAGGTATTGAGGTGATGTATTTTTTTATTGTGGAATTCAAAATGTTGATTTTGTTTGAATTGTGTAGAAGTTTGTGTATTTGTAAATGTACTGGACGAATATTCGCGCAAAGCAACGATATATAACAGCAAATAATTAATACTTGCGAAATTGTGATTCTGGTTCAACCCTTGATGCAAAGTGTGTGTTTTTTTCTTAAATACAAAATGTGTATTTTTTAAAATTAATATAATGTGTGTTTTTTAAAAGTTTTCACGTTTAGAATTAATCAAAAAAGACATAATTTAAGTTGCCTAACTTTTTAAAAAGTTGACAAATTTAAAAAGTACTTAAAGATAATTTAGACAAATTACGTTAATTTAAGTTTTAAAATTCAAGTTTCAAGTTAAAAAAAATACACTTTTTATAAGTAACAAGTAAAATTGCCCGCGCGTTGCTGCGGGAGCAGTGTGTCGATGCTTATAACTCTATGCTTAAAGACATGTTTTCTAGATCTTCTTGCGGGCAAGTCGTCCATTCAAGGATCCTTTATGGCCAATACATTTTGTTTCATAGAAGTCATATCAATAACACACAAAGGAAGATCATAAATAACAATCTTTAGTTTATTATAAATATATTGTTCGCTTAAAAAAAATGCACATAATCAAATTGCAGCAGCCCAACAAAAAAGTAGTTGCTAATTTATTAACTAAATGATATTGCTAAGACTACAAACATGAAGTACAATATGGGTGCCACATCCATACAGGTTTGATATGCTTGCTCCTACACTCACGCCTGAGCTCAAAACGAATCTTCAGTTGCTAAGACATACCAAATCGACCGATTCATAAGCAAAGTACATGTATAAATACTATAAAAGTTTTAGCATAAAATTTTTTTGAAAAAAAACACCCAACCTATACGACAAAGGATATGTATAAACAAAATATACCTTGCAACTTTGGAGACCATGGAAGCTGGTGGGTTTGAGATAAGTGTGACACCAGCCATTTTTTTTTGTCTCGATGATAGGCCACATGATTCCCTCTCTATTCCTGTTTGGTGAACTTTATTTTGGAACCGATCCATTGCATATGATATCCAAGCGGCATCGATGTCATGGCCAACCAAATCACCTACACAGTCCAGAAGGGCAAATCAAATATTTGTACGTGTTTACAGAAATACGAATGGCAAAAATTGGGGAACCGATATAAGGCTTTATTGGAATCCTTAACAGAGTTAGGATCCCGTTGGACATTATACCAGTTTCTTATAATCCTATACTGCTACTGTGGTAGTTTAAACGGATGGATCAATGTGCAACATAGAAAAATACGTTATATCGGTTTTATTAAATAAGATTCATTAACCAATTTGCCCTTAGGTGTATTTTTTTTATGTTACACATTGACTAATCGGTTAATTCAAGTGATAATTTAAACCTTGATTCACCTGTTTATTCAGATAGTAGCAGTAAAGAGGCAATGCCTGCAGATGCTTCGGCCAACATGATCTTCCCTTCTGAACGCAAGGTGTTAATAATTGTTTTCCATAGGAAAGTTTTTCCCACTCCACCATATCCATATACAAAGACCAGCTCACATAGAACACTATATATGTTTAAATAAAGATACCGCTGCACAAAATTACCATAAGATGCTACACGTTAAATTTCAAGTTCAGAAGCTGAATCAAATGTAATAGAAAAGAATGTCGATGTGGTAATCACCTGAAGTATAAAAAGGAAAAATGACTCCAAACTGTTTGCGTTGTGAAACGGCTCTATGTTTGGCTTGGCAGTTCAATCACATTCCGAAATGATTATAAATGATGTTAGTCATGAGATTGTTTGGAATTGCTTAGCTAAAACTGCGTACCTGCATATAAAAAAAATGTGTCAATGACTATAGTAAATTATTTGTATACTATATAGCAGATAATGATTTCATCCAAATATTCAAATGAACAATCCCAAACACACTCTTAGAAGAAATATATCAGGCAAAAAAAATACAAATTGTTCAGTGTTTAGGCAAAAGTATTTATGATTATGATTTTTTAGATACGTATATTTCAGTATCTGATTTTCTTGCAATAATCAATTTAAACATGAAGACAATCTTAATTGAAAGATTAAACCACCTAATAATATTTCAAGGGTGTTTGTTTCAACACTCTTATTCAAACATTCTAAAAACATAAGCAAAGATCAGAGTGTGGTATACATGATCTTTGTTTTTGTATAATCTATAATCCTTGCAAAGAATCAGACATTATTACCAGTTTATCTCCTTTTCCTCCATGAACCGGTCATTGTCCCGATCCGTACTTGTTGTCGCTGCTAAAGGAGGTGCGATGGTGTCGCTGCAAATTATAGATAAAACCATAAACAATCAATTAGAATCAAAATCTTACCAAAAAACCCCCAAAAGTTGAAAACTAATTAAGGTTGATACCTACAAATCACAACTCGATATACCAAGGGATATTTGGTATAGAAGATACCTGTTATACAAAGCTGCAGATTGGTATGATGATCACGCCTTGTAGTAGGATGCACATAATTTCCTTCTTTCTTTTTCCTTGGCATTTTGGGGTTTGAAAGTGTTGTAGTGTATTTGCTTTTCTGTAAATAATTTTTGTACTAATGAGGTTACGTGAAGTTTATGCTAGTACATAGTTGGTATTGACGTGTAAGCTGTAGTACAGGTTTGGTATACATTTGTATGGCTGAGATCATGTTGGTACATGTATTAGGTTCCCAAAGAGTATTAGAAGGTGATTAAGGGGTAATGGCCGTGTACAGTAAATCGTCCAACTACAACTGTCCAATAGAAAGATGCCAATGGTGTATGTTATCACCTAATGCGTCTGTTAAAAGAATAACCACAACACATACACCAATAGTATGAAGGTTTAAGAAACTCATCACTCCTTAACAGTTTCATAATGTTGAAACAACTTTTCCATCTATATAATATATTATAATAGAAAAGATATATCTGACACCTCATTAAAATCAAGCATGAATATTAGATTGCATTGTTAATCAACAATTCAAAGTGTACATTTTTTATTGGTATGTATATAATAAAGGGCAAATAGCTAAAAAAAAGTACTAAACTTGCCACCCTTTCTTCTTCAGGGTAGCGGACAAAATATTTTATTTCTGAGGGTAATATACTTTCAAATTCATCTTCTTTAGGGTATTTTCATGAACAGTTGGATATTTTTGCCCCTCTTACCCACAAGAGCAAATGATGGCAAGTATGATACTTTTTTTTATAATTTGCCCTAGTTTTTAATTATGTTAAATTTTGGATATGTATTAAGATAAATTATTTAATGATTTATAATTGTGTTAAATCTATGATAAAAATGTTTTGTTTTAAGTTTATACTATTTACTTATTAAGATAATTTAGTTCCACCAGCCAC
Organism: Chrysanthemum seticuspe; assembly: GCA_019973895.1. Taxonomy (NCBI): domain Eukaryota; kingdom Viridiplantae; phylum Streptophyta; class Magnoliopsida; order Asterales; family Asteraceae; genus Chrysanthemum; species Chrysanthemum seticuspe. The sequence goes on from BPTQ01000007.1 coordinate 293,835,395, forward strand.
TTCCATTTGCAAAGGACATGAGTTTAAATAAGTATACGCGTGCATGGCACGTGTGGGGTTCAAATAAGCACTTTTAACCCTTACCATTTAGGCGGGAAAAGCCGTTACAGCCATTTCATCATTTCATTTGTATATAACACAATTCATTTCACATTTGTAAGCGGTTTTGATTTTGTAATTCTCTCTTGTAATAAACTTCTACAAGTCAGTAAGTCATAACAAATCCCATTAACTAATTCTTGAGCTCAATTCTTATTTGAATCTCCTTGATTCCTGTAAGAGTGTATCAACTGGTATCAAAGCAGTCAATTCCGGCATCTTATCCCATAAACCTATTGAGTTTGATCGTCGCCGATCAAATTCTGGCCAAAATACATTCGTTTCCCTATCACAAATACGTTACCCTTGTTAATTCTTATTCCGTTTTCTTAGCCAAAACACGTTTTCCGTACGGCTAGTACATTATTTATTATTTAAAAAAAAAAGTATCATACTTGCCATTTCCTCTTCTGGGTAATAGGGGCAAAAATGTCCAACTTTTCATGAAAATACCCTAAAGAGGATTAATTTGAAAGTATATTACCCTCAGAAATAAAAAATTTTGTTCGCTACCCTGAAGAAGAAAGGGTGGCAAGTTTAGTACTTTTTTTAAACATTACCCCTATAATAAACACATACGTCTCATCTGGTACCTTAACATCAACATCACACCATATTTTTAGTATTAGCTAGTGTTATAAGTCGTTGACACCTCAATAAATTCAAGCATGAATACTACTTTATCCGTTTCAAAATAATTGTTCACGGATAAAAAATATAAAATTAAAAAAAACATCATCCTTATAATTTTTCTTTTCTTACTTTTTGCATAAAAGATAATTTTACTCTTAACCAATTAATTTATAACTTCTTAAAAATTTATAATAATAACCTCAAGTAAGGTTAATATGGTAAACTTAATCTATATTCCCTATTTACTTTTAGAAGCGGATAATTAATTTGAGACAACCCGAAAAAAAAATATAGACTATAAATATGAGACGGAGAGAGTACATTACATTGTTTATCCGTTTTAGGTGTGCAATTTCAATATGTGTTGTGTTTTAGCCATGGTTCTAAAAGGCTCGTAAATGCCTCCTAAAGGCATGCGACTTGGTTATACCGTCACGCCGCTTTATATCAAGTTTTTTGTAAACTCGATATATATGAAATATAATATAAATATATAAATATATTAATATTTTGTGTTGCCTTATGCTACGCTTTATAAACGTAAAAGCTTCGTCTTCACCGTAAAAACATGAAGTTTGATCATGCCACCATATCACGTCTCGCGCTATTTATAACCTTGTTTTTAGCATCTTGTTTGTACTACAAAAATTTGCCACATTTGCAATCAATGAAGAGGTATACAAATATTGAATGTTAGTTTTGAAAATAGTTATTTGATATTCAAACAATAATATAATAAAACATACTAGTACATAATTGATATGAGTAATGATAGGGAGGACTAAAATATAAGCATAAAATAATGCTTAATCTATTCATCATTTGACACATCACATTGACGTTTTCTCACTCTTAATTTCCACTATTGATTTTGACACATGTATTAATCTTGTAGTTAGGCATCTTTTTAGGCATACCTTTTAGGTATGAGTATCATTTCTCTATTGATATTTAGATGTTTAGTTGGTTGAAAACTTGAAATTGGAGTGGTGCTCTTACGAGGTTTTAAGTTTGTTTCTTGAGAAAATGCTCTCTAAGTACCTTGTATATTTCTTGAATGGCAACTTTATGTTATGTATTTTAATTATGTCATGCATATACTTGATCTGTAGGTTGATATAGTTACAGTAAAGCTTTAACAAATGTTATATATGCAGTGGTGATGAATCAAGGTTGGCAACCAACTTCTTAGCTTATTTGATGCTTTTGTTCAACGACTTTCGAGCAATATAAAAAATGATTGAAATAAGTTAGGGTGCCATAACTCAAGTTGTGAATACTTTAAGGTAAAACTTAACCTTACGAATTTCTAACATCCATTCTTTGTCGAAATAATACACATGTACATTTTTTTAAAACAATAAAGATAAGACATTAAAAGTCACTCGTGGATTATGAATTAGAATATCCACTGATAATTTATAAAAATATCTAAAATAATATGAAGAGGTATATCATTTCTTATGCGTGATATATTAAGTTCCGACGTTATGGTTGTTTTTTTGTTTTTGTTTGCGTGGATGGGTTAACCACTTTCGGATAAAACATTGTTGAGAATCTGTGATAAGAAATTGTGCGTGTGCGAAATGAAAATATATGTATCTATGTCATTTATAAGCATGTACAAAAAAATCGTACTCCAAAACTATTTAAATATCGATGATAAGATGTTTGTCAGCTAGTTGATGGGCTCATAACATATGTCAAGAGTTTATAAGTGTATAGCAACACCCTAGAAACAAAAGGGTTTGTAAGAAAAGAAAAAATATATTATTGAAATTAATTCAAAAAATATGAACAAACTTGCCATAGCTGATTGCTTCTAAGAATTTTGTATAAAATATGACGCTAAACATTTATTTTATGTTTGTTAAAAAAAGGTATACCTTTTTATAAAGATACTGGGTAGCCCGCGCGTTATCGTGGGAATGTTTTTGTCGGAGATAATTTTGCAAATGCTGTTTGTGTAGGTTTGTTCTTCTATGTTTATGTAAAAATATCGAATATACTTCATTTTTTGTTATTTTTATTTGTCATGATTCGTTGTATAATGTATGCGTCTAAAATAAATTGTTTTCATTTTTGTTATGGTTTGTCATAGTTTGCATCCTTGCTTTCTCTAGAAGTGTGTTAGCAAAAGGAATACATTTGATATTAATTGCTTAAAAGAGGAATTTTATGCACTTAACTACATATGTCGAATATAATATCGGGAAATCAAATATACAATTCAGCTATTAAACTATTGTTAGTCCATGTCTGTTTATCCCATGTCTTCTCTCTTTAAATGTCAGGGAACCTGTGAAAATGAAGAAAAAAAGTTAAAACTTGCAACCCAATATACAATTATACCAATAACATTTACCATTATCTTATTGCAATTCTACAATCAATAGTTAACCCAAACAAAGAATAGTTTTTTTATATCAGTTTTTGTAGATCATTTTTGGTCAAACTGGTAATGATAATAAAACCTTTTTCTTCATTTTTTTTTAATTTTTTTTACGTTTGTGAAAATGGCATGGGATGTGAAAGAGTGGATAGTAAATGCTTGTTCATGCATGGGGAAGACAAAGTAATAATGAGTTACTGTTTTTGTTGGTGGCTCAAGGTGGCAATCAAATCAAATGGTCTTATAAGTCAGATGCAAACACAAATTAACAATCATAACCAAAGAAAAATTACACTCTAAACACACACATAGGAAAAAAGAGAGCTTTTTTTACCAAAAAAAAATGACTACACCAATGCCCTTTTGCAAGGAGTTGGCTGCTGCTGCTGGGTCAAGTTTGGTCAGAGACATGATGGTTGTGCGATTTCAGAAGGAGGTTATTGTTACTTTGGCAGATGAATCAGAACTAAGGAAGAAAGCTCAAGACATAAGGTCTCGTGTAGCTGAGAGGGATTTTATGATTGGAGAGTTAGAGCTTCTGCTTCCTTTTGATTCTTCTTTGCAGAGCATTTCACAGCTCACCAACTTCCAAACCGAAGACTTGACAGAAGTGGCAATGATTTTGGTGAATGCGCTGAAGAAACATAAGCGAGCGACGGAGCTTATGTCATTCATTGAGAAGCTGAAGACCATGGTGTACTGATCTGGTCTGTTTTGGTGTTTATGATATGTATTTTGGGTTTTAGGTGTGGTGTAAATGTGTAGGGTTGTGGGGGTATTTTGAATATAAGTTAGTAGGGTTTATGTGTATGGATATTTTAATATATGATCTTTTTATTTATGCATTAGTATCTAATTAGTTTATGATTTGTGGTGCTAAAGTATTTTTGTTGGAACTTACATGTCTTTTGATACATGTCATGGCCTGTTGGTTTGCTATATTGCTCTCGCCAATCGCTCGTTTGTTCCGTAAGTGTTTGACTCTACTTCCGGATCAAAGTTGAACCTGTTACAGTAAAGGAACTGTTACTGTATAAGTGCAAAAATTAAGTCTTAAAACTTTTGTCCGTTTCATCACTCAAACATAAGTTTTAATCTAAAGGCTGATTCAAATTTAAAATACCAATTTTAATGTGACAATAAAGAATGGGAAGAGCAGAAAACAAAACACAACTGTCTTGTAAAAGGTAATGTATTAGCATGTAGATAATCAGTTTGAGAGAGTCAGGTGGTTAAGTACGGTAAATGTAAGTGCTCGTCTTTTGTGATTCACGATCGGGTAGTATTAGTAACTGATGGCATGTTTTCCGAAAGACTTCCTACGTTATTTTTATAAGAGAATAAAACCATTTTAAACCTCGAAAGTAATTTTATCACCTTTGTTAATCATATTATCAGATGTTGTTGTTGACATTGCCTCTATGACCTTGGTAAAACATAGGTGCACACACATGCTATAGAACTGCCTATATTTCTTTGAGAACACTACATTGATAAGTAAGTCTGTATGGTTGCAGCAAGGATGTGTTTCGTTAAAGTTTAAGAGAACTATGTATCTGTAATGAACGGGAGTGTATTGAACAAAGCATATAATAAAAGACATGCATGATTATTTGTGTTAGATACTTTCTAAGTGAATCCAGAGGAAACCTGCAGGAACAATAGCGAATCTGTACGTTTTTTTTTTTCATGCAAATAGTATTCTATATCTAATTATGTGTTATACATGTGGCCACCGCGTTTTTTACTATGCAAAAGATACTGTGTGAAATTCTTTCTAGATTCAGTTTTGCTATTTAAGAGAGTCTGAGTGGACATTTTTTTTTCATAACTCATCTGATTACTTGTAATAAAGAAGGAAGGAAACACAATGTCTAGGCGCCCTAAGTGTGACTAGCTTAGAGCATAAGCTAATTCAAATAATTGGTCTGAGATGCTAGTGCTCTATTGTCGTGAAGCTACGGGTCAGGATATTCAAATGTCACAGCAAATGAATGTGCTCTCTAGTAGATTGGTCAGCATTACTCGTGAAAGGCTTGCTTTCATTCAAGAGTTAGAAACGGTTGGGAATACCTATGCCAAGAAAACTGCAGAATATCTAAGAGAATTCCAAGCAAAAGATGAGCAAAAGGTCCTGCAAATGCGTATTTTGGCAGCTGAATTGGAGCTAAATGCTCGTAATCATGATGTGTTTATCCAGAAACTTAAAGGCCTAATGGATTGGTAAATGTGTATATGCCACCGGAGGAAGCTGATGTTGGTCATGATGTGTTGTTTATGTTGGTGTTTGCATTTGTAGTTGTGTATTTCTACTGAATTTTATTATGAGTGCCGTAAGATTTGGCTCCAGCCTTTCGTAGGTGACTATAAAATATTTTATCAATAAAAGCCAGCGTTTGCGTTAAGTAAGTTTACACTGTTTACCTTTTATTGTCTTTGCATCTGATGATTCATTGTGTAAGAACATCCCCTTTTCTGCTTCATGATTAGTCTGTTGAAATGTCTTTCTTTCTGCATTTTTTTTGCTTGTCACTGCGCGAAAAGAAGATGATTAAAATCTGCATATATGAATGTAGTTTTTAAATTAAAAAAAATTAATTAATCTGATGGTATAATAGGCTATCAGTGACAGTTGAATCTGCAAAAAGCAAATATACTTTATTATCACCGTTGACACAAGTATATCCGCAACATGACCAATTGTGTTATAAAATAAAAGATCACGATCTTCGTGGCCTATTAAATACTATTTTATGACACATAGATCTGCATGCTACGTGAGATTTATGTCTCATAAAATAGCATTTAACAACTCAAGAAGATCGTGTCTTTTTTTAAATGGGCCAAGTCTCTTGGTATCAAAGATATTTTTGCCAAATAAATTGACATAAGACAATATTGTTAGAAAGATAACCTGCATCATCAAAACAATGGATAATCGTGTTAGATACGTTATCTGTGGAAAGTGTAATGATACACTAAACATCCAAAGAATCGTGCGATCAATGGTTCTAAAGTAGATTTTTTGTATAATGTGGTACAAATTAGTTAGCGAGTTAGACGCACCAGTAGAAAGCAGAAGTGGTTGCTTTATAAAACAGCAAAAAAAAAAAAAAACGATATTCCTGAGCTGTTAAATGCTATTTTGTGACACATAGATCGCTTGGTTTATTAGATTTATGTCTCACAAAGTAGCATCTAATAGCTCAGGAAGAGCGCTATTTTTTTTACCGAATGAGTGAACATTCCTGTTATGCCTTCTGCCAGTGTGGGAAGCTGAACATACAAGGACAGTAGTTGTAATACCGTTACAACATATATTTTGATAATCGTTTAATGTGATTATCTAAATCAACAGAAGAACATAATAGATAATACTTACAATCATCCCAGCATGTGCGCACATGTAGAAGTCATTATTGCGCGGGTGACAAACCTTGTTATGAATCATCGTTCCTGTTAAAATGGAATGTGAACTCATTGTATGTGTACTTGTTTAAATCATACTAACAGATACACTTTCCAATCATTTGGGTAATAGATTACACAAAAACCAAACAACCATGTATTATTCAAGTAAACTTACCAGGTGGAACGTTATCTTGTGATCCTTGGTGGAAAAACTTTGTATGATGATTCTTTTGAGCAACTACCACGAGAAACTTAGGAGACCACTTGTCATCCAAAAATTTGCATATACATACCTAAAATAAGAACAAATACGAAATTGGGATATGCCAATCTATCATTCACACCGTTAACAACCCACTATAGTATGAAAAAATAATTTATGACCAAGTTTATTTGTCAGGAAAGGTCGCCGAATGAACATTCGTACATCTGAAGAATTATTTAGTTGACATGTGAAATATGAGATTTTGTAAAAGTTTTCATTTTCTTAGGTAAAGCCACATCAGAAAATGGGATTATCCCATGGCATCAGGTGTTGTTAATACATGTTCTGTTAAATTTTTTTTATTGGCCAACTCGTATCTATAGGTATAAGAAAATTGTAAGTTAATACGGGTATGTGGCAGTATTCCTGGAAACTTTTTCGGTTAACATTAAGTGTACTAAACAGTGGATATTCAACCCACAGTATTTGACCAATTCGAAATCATAACAAGTTTCGTTTGTTAATAAGACTAACAGTCATACTACAGTAACCCGTCCACAGTTTACACAACAACAGAAGACATGGATAGTACCTTTAGCGGTAGCAGAAGGCAGATAGTTTCCAAACTGCTTGCCCCCGATCAACATAATCTTCTAAGAAGAGATAATCGATGTACCTAGTTAATGCAACAGAAATTAGCATGAGTTGGCAGGTAAACAACGTATGCTTACGCTAATGTATAAAGATAGCACGAGCTGTACGACAAACGGCTAACGCTATAAATTACTTAAAAAAAGGGAAAAAAAGAAACAAAAAAGAATAAAAATAGAAGAAGAACACTCACGCTCCACAATGTGGGACTAAACACCACCGTTTGCCTATGGTAGAAACCCTATATCCAACATTCGATCAACCTCATCTAGAGCAAAGTATTTGATCTTCTTAAGTGATACTCTTTATCTTTCAATAACGTCTATTAGTCTTCCTGGAGTAGCAACTAACATGTGCACACCTCTTTCATAGTTTTTCTACTACATAAAATCCAATTAAAAAAATACAATGGATTAGGATCAGCATATCTAAGAAATAATTTAGCTCGGCGTAAAACAAAACTGTGACATGACACTAACCTGGTCATACAATCGTACGACTATGTACATAGCAGCAACTTTCACATTAGATTGATGACATAACTTTTTAGCTTCTTCGAAAATCTAAGAAAATTATATTTGAAGTTAGCATATGAATATCAAGATAATGACTACACATATAAAAGCACAATCGGGTGTTTAGCAATGCAATTTTAGACAAATCACGTTTGTTGTAGCAATTCACAATGAACAACCAAAACCGCACAACCTAAACATAGCGCAATGACAGAATTTTTTTCAACTTCCAAAACCCAAAAAGGTTCATTTCGCTTTTGTCACAGGTCATCCTATGTCCTAAAAAATTCTTGCGAATTTTCTTGCAGGTCATTCTACGTCAGGATTGTAATAGTTAGCTCATAATATCAGAAGTAGCTAAAATTGACCAATTCTTTGTTCGACCATCATTCATCCCAAAAGATCTTTCAACCAAGCAATCGAAGATAGAACCATGTTATGACAGGAATTCAAAGAGAAATCTATAAGTGCAACAATTAACGCTAAATTTGTAGTCTTAACGCCGACGTGTTTCCAGACAATCCATATACAATCCACAGAGCCCCTACTTTAGTATCACATACGTCTATTAAATTATGTAGTCTTAAAAGGAAGGAAAGCACAAACGTACATTAGTTAGAAGACCAGCAACAACAAAGAATCCAAGGACCTCCAACATTCCTCCACGATGAACAATACGCTGATTACTTACGACCTAAAAGACAATAATCATATACAATAATCAACAAAAGGCTTTTAAAACACAATGGCAAAATTCAACTTGCTAATAGTCGGTATACCTGCTGGCTTGCTGCTTTAAGCTTCTGTTCGTACCTAATGCTACCACTTTCCAATTGCTGAACATATGCCTGCGTCAAAACAAATTCCAGTTAAGCGAAACTATCAAACACACACAATTAAGCAATACCATCAAACATACACGCACATATTGTAAAGCAAACTTAAAAGACAAAAGCACGACACTTTCACAACTTAAACATGATAAAAGTTTAACTGGTTTCTAAGACCAATTTCAAAACTTATTGAAAGTATAAAAAAAAAGTTTGAACTACCATCAGCAGCGATGTGTGCAACACCGTCGGCTTGTTGCGGGTACCCTGGTCAAAAAAACAAAAAGTATCAATTAACAAAATTAAAGTATACCCATCACAACCACCTGATGAATCAGTTCGAGTAGCGAAGACGGTAGCGGTGCGAGGTTGATGAAGACGTTTGCCAGGTATGAAGATAAGATTGAGATTTTTTAATCTTGAAACCGTGATAAATAACCTGACGATAACAACCACAATAACAAAAGAATCACATACCCAATCCGAGCGATGAAACAACAACTAATTTCACAAAAACCACAAAAATTAGATCGAAACCCTAACTCGCAGATGAACAAAAATTTACAAATTGAAGCTCATCACAACCAACAAATCAATAAGCTAAACAATTAATACCTCAAGATCCGATTACACCAATTTTGGAAAGAAACTGATGCGTAGAAAAGTGTAGAAGAAAGGAGTCGGTGAAGTTTATCTATAAACAAAGCGCGACCTCCATACTGGACCAACCCAACATATACCTCAGTAGCCCAACAAAGCATGCCGGACGTTAAAAAAATAATAAAAATGTTTAAAATATTACCACCGACGTAGCGGTTTAATATAGATATAATATGTTTTATGCTTATGTGAAATGAAAAGGTCTAACCTCTTGAACTTTTTCTAAATTTAATGCATTGTTATTTAATGAGATTTTTATAAATCTTTAAAAAGTTTATACATATTGAGAAAGGTTTGTGACAAGAAAAATATTTCCGAACTAATGATATAGGATCACTTAACACTATTTTAAACTTTTACAAAGTTTCATAATAGTATATGCCTTTAGAATGAAAAAAAAAAGGTAAAAAAACCTTGACTTGTGAAAACATAAAATAAGCATGAAAACAATATAATACGATTTATTTTTTATTGTTTTTGAACGCCAATCAGTTATCTCACGATATATACATCATAAATATCTCACAAATCTTAAGTAACACTTGAACACACGATCATTTCATGTCACAACTCTTTTAATAAACACCAAAATACGATATTTGAATTTTTAAAAGGAAAAAAAAAACCTCAAGTAACAACATTAAACCATTATACACGCGCTAGCAAGGTTTTGAAGATCGGGATCCTATTTAGGATCATTTTCGTCTTTGCAAGATCGTGATCGTAAGATCGGATCGAGATCCTAAGATCCCACTACAACGTCATTTTTAATAGTCTTTGTAATATTATTCAAATCCACAAAATACTATATATCATAAATAAAAAATTATATGAATGTTTTATGTAAACATTGTCCTAAATTATGAATATTGAATGTTTATGAAGAATCACGTGTTGTTTTCTTAATTCTATTTGATGATGTACCCTCCGAACAGCTCGAAGGACACTCCTCCGAGACGTGTCGAAGCCCTTCTATTCGAAGGCCCAAGTTAGGATTCCAGAATATCCATAGGCGTCAAACCATTCGTAAGCACGAAGGTTACCTACGGGGAATTCTCCATTCGAAGCCCTAAGCCCTTCGGGGTATGGCTGACGAAGGAGTAACGGATAGAAGCATCTCCTGACTTGGTCAAATCCACGATCTCCCTCTCTTTCCTGGCTTCCCCGCCAAGTTTGAGAACGTGGGTCACTAAGCCCTAGCAGTTACTTACAATCATGGGACGCCCCCATGATCTCCGACATTCGCGCAGAAGTGCCCCTAACCTTATTTCTTCCACTATAAATAGGTTGGACGGGCAATGGATTATGGTATGCTCATTTCACACTCATCTCTTTACTTACACACACTTATACAACCATAACTCATACTTACTCTCACGCCGGAGGTGGTTCGCAGGGTCCTACCCTTGCGTAATCACTTAACGTAGTGTTTCGTATTTCTTATTCTCAGGTGAAAGATAAGTCTTGGCTGGAACATACACCCCTCATACCTTTGATCATTATCAAAGTCTGGTAGTGCAATCTATTGTACAATCAGTGGCGCCATCCGTGGGACCACTACTATTAGTCCCGTAATCACCCAGTCTTAAAACCCTAACCGATTACGCTACCTATCCGACATGGAACCAGGAAGGGAAGATACACCTCCACCAGGTTTCTCTACCCTGGTCCCTCTTAACACAACTAACACCGATAATCTCGCCCCTATAACGGCCTCAACCTTCACCACACGATCTCGTTTGGAAACCAATCCCGTACATCACGCCTCAACATCCGTTAACCCTATTCCAGATATTAGCCACACCTTCGTTGAGGCAAACTTTGAAGCCTTAGAGTCTTTACTAAGGGCTCATAAGAGGCAGGTTCGCAACACTGAAATGCGAAGAGAGCTGGAATACTCCAGTGAGGAGTATGACGAAGAGATTGATGTAGAGGAGAGGCCTTGACCGGTTAGCAGGGGGCGCTCGGCCCTACGAAATGGTTCTCCTTTCATCAGAAGGCCAAATGGAAGGACTGTGGGTTTTGAAGAAGGTCCCGGAAGAGATCCGGGAAGAAGGGAAAGAATGCAAGGTGAAAGAAGGAGTGAGAACTCTAACGGAGGAAGCAACCCGGTGGGGAACGGAGGGGTAAACCTACCCCATCTCCTAGCTGCCCACTTAGGAAGAGAAGGGATGGGGGCTCCGATACCCCCATCATATGTTTCGAGTGTCGGAGGCCCTCCTCCATATTCAGGTATGAATAAGTTACCCCCTTCGGGAATGAACCCCTACCTGCCTGCTCAAACCTATAACACCTACCCTTCGAATGGTTCTCTCCCCAACCAGATTTACCAACAAATGCTCTATGGACACGTTCCTACACAGTCGATGGGTGCGAACCCTTCGTACCAACCTTCCACGGTTTACCCTGCATACACACAACCATTTCCTAACCCATATAACCCTACACCTGTCTATCCACCTCCGTATAACCCTTACTATGCCGAAGCCTCTAGAGCTTGCACACCTTTCGTGAAGTGGATCGAAGACTACCCCCTACCTGACGGTGTGAAGATGCCCACTCACATAGGAACCTACGATGGGAAAGGCGACCCTGATAACTTCCTACACTTGTTTGAAGGCGCTATCAAGATGCAGAAGTGGGTCATGCCCGTAGCGTGCCACATGTTCACCTACACACTCAGAGACTCCGCAAGAATATGGTGGAATGGACAAAAGGTGGGGAGCATTGTAAGCCTAGACGACCTTAAGGCTAAGTTCCGATCACACTTTAGCTAGCAGAAGAAGTACACCAAGACCCATCTAGCCGTGCATACCATCAAACAAAGAGACAACGAAAGCACAAGGGCCTTCGTTACGAGGTACACCGATGAAAGTTTACAAATTCTGGGTTTGCACGAAGATCAGAGGATCTCAGGTTTTGTACATGGTCTTCGGACTCGAAGTTTGGTGGAATTCCTGTCCACCGATCTTCCCACCACTTACAAGGCACTGATGGAGAAGACTTACACTTGGATTGAGTCTAAAGAAGCAGCAGCAAACGGGGCTCCGATAGAGCAAAAGGAAGCTTCTGACAAGTTCTCCAGAGGGTCCTCCTGGGAAGGATCCAAGAATAAGAAGAAGAACAGAGACCGCTTCACTCCATACAACAAAGGTTCGAACCATGGACTCTTGGCGAACTTGGTCAAATATCCCAGGGAGATTCTGGCTACCGAGAAAGCCGCAAAGTCCTTCGATCCACCACCTCGGATGTCAGCACGAAGTAAAGCCAGGGACATGTCCAGGTACTGCCATTTCCATGAAGACCATGGGCATGACACAAACAACTCTAGAGAGCTAAAGAAGCAGATCGAAGAGGCGGTACGATCCGGACAATTAGCACACCTGGTTAAGGGCATCAAGAAGGGAAAAGACAAGTTCTCCGATACCCAACTGGGTGAATGGAAGGGGAACAAGAAGGAGGCTACCCCTATAGAGGCTCTGATACTAATGGTGCACAAGCATGATCCAACCTTGAAACGAAAGGAAGTAGATGGGGAGCTGGGAAGCGTAGGAGAAATAACCTTCCCTTCCATCCTGGGGCAGACACCTTCGACTGACCCCGTGGTCATCAAGGTAAGAGTCTCAAACAGGGAAGTAAATAGAGCGTATATGGATTGTGGAAGCTCCTGCGAGATCATTTATGAGCATTGTTTCCTAAAGCTCAAGTCATCCATACGCTCACAAAGGGTGGACTCGAAAACACCACTAGTAGGGTTCTCCGGTGAATACTCATGGCCCCTGGGAGAAGTACCGTTGGAAATCACCATAGGCGAAGGCCCCTTATCCCACACAGAGACACTCACCTTCGTCATAGTCAGGTCAGATTCTCCTTATAATTTTTTAATAGGGAGAACAGCTATGCAAAAGATGGACATTGTTGTTTTCACCATACATGCTGCTATTAAGTTCCAAACCCCCTTCGGAGTAGGAACTGTTCATTCTAATTATGGGACGGATAAGGGTGTATATGGTGTCAAAAGGATCAAAGAAGAATCAGAGGAGCCTCCGATAGCAATTCTAAGCTGCATAGATGCGGAAGAGCGAGTTGTGGTCAACCCTAGCTACCCTGAACAAACGGTGGTAATAGGGAAACAACTCCCGACGAATTTCAAGGCGAAGCTCACAGAACTGTTGCGGACTAACCTTGATATTTTGCGTGGAAATATTCTGACATGACAGGGGTACCAAGAACATTGCTGATAGACGGAAAATCCTTCGAATGGGGCATAAACTCAATGAGTACAAACACATTGAGCCAATAAAACAGAAAATGAGGAGCCTAGCCCCCGAAAGAAACGTTGCAGCCTGCAAAGAAGTTGATGAACTCACACAAGCAGACATCCTAAGGGAAGTTAAATACCAAACTTGGGTAGCCAACCCAGTAATGGTCAAAAAGAGCGACGGAGGGTGGCGCATGTGCGTTGACTTCACTGACATCAACAAAGCATGCCAGAAGGATTGCCACCCCCTACCAGAAATTGACGGGAAAGTAGAATCCTTGGTAGGCTTCCGGCTAAAATGCTTCTTAGATGCCTACAAAGGGTATCATCAGATCCAGATGGCAAAGGAGGACGAAGAAAAGACAGCGTTCTACACAAGCAAAGGTGTCTACTGTTACAGAAAGATGCCCTTCGGATTGAAGAATGCAGGGGCAACATACCAACGTCTCGTAGATAAAGCCTTCAACAAATAAATAGGCAGAAATCTCGAAGCATACGTTGACGACATGGTTATCAAAAGCAAGACGGAGGAGGACCTACTTCTCAATGTGCAAGAAACCTTTGACCAGCTCCGGGCGATTAACATGAAGTTGAACCCTAAGAAATGGTCCTTTGGTGTCGAAGAGGGGCAGTTCCTAGGGCATTTGATTACTAAGCAGGGGATAAAGGCTAATCCCTCCAAAGTCAAGGCAATTACAGATCTCCAAGCTCCTAAGTGTTTAAAAGATGTGCAAAGTCTGAATGGGAAGCTAGCTGCTCTAAGTCGATTTTTGTCGAAGGGGGCTGATAGGTCCCTACCATTCTTCAAAAAACTCAAAGGATGCGTTGATAAGAAGACTTTTCAGTGGAGTCAGGATGCAGAAGCTGCCTTTCAGAAGATGAAGGAGTTCATCGAAATCCTTCCAACACTTACAACCCCAATCAAAGGCGAGGTGTTGTTCATGTACTTAGCATCCTCAATGGAGAGTATTAGCGCAGTCCTTATGGCAGAACGAGATAAACGACAAATACCCATTTACTTTGTCAGCAGGGTCTTGCAGGGGGCGGAGATCAACTATCCAACATTGGAGAAGTTAATACTAGCCCTAATCTACGCAACAAGGAGGCTCCGGCGCTATTTCCAGGCCCATCCGATCACAGTCTTAACCGACAAGCCACTCAAACAGATCTTGTCGAAGCCTAAAAAGTATGGGAGGGTGGCTAAATGGGCTATTGAACTTGGAGAGCACGAAATAGAGTCGAAACTCTATTAAAGGGCAAATTCTCGCAGACTTCTTGGCAGAGACACCTTCCGAGCCAGACACAGAAAAGGAAGAGCCCAAAGCTAAACTCACTCAAGTACAGGATGACTGGAAACTTTATACAGACGGAGCATCCAGATTCGATGGTTCTGGAGCAGGTTTAATGCTGGTCAGCCCTGACGGAAAGGAGCATACATATGCTCTTCGTTTTGAGTTCGAAGCCACAAACAATGAAGCGGAGTACGAAGCCCTGTTAGCAGGCCTCCGATTAGCTAAAGATATGGAAGTCAAAGCTCTTGCTGTTTTCGTTGACTCCCAATTGGTAGCAAACCAAGTGACAGGCTCCTATGAAGCAAGGCAACCCGTCATCAAACAATACTTGGAAAAAACAAAGGAGATGCTAGAGAGCTTCGAT
This sequence comes from Chrysanthemum seticuspe, assembly GCA_019973895.1. Lineage (NCBI taxonomy): Eukaryota > Viridiplantae > Streptophyta > Magnoliopsida > Asterales > Asteraceae > Chrysanthemum > Chrysanthemum seticuspe. The sequence continues at coordinate 293,850,708 of BPTQ01000007.1, forward strand.
TCCTACACCATCCAACATGTTTGTAGGAATCAGAACAAGAAGGCAGATGCACTGAGCAAACTAGCCTCTATGGCCTTCGCTCATCTCACCAAAGAAGTACTAGTCGAAGTCCTACCTGAAAGGTCCATCATTCGCAAGGAAGTTGCGGACGTGGTTCATGAAGAAGGAGAGACATGGATGACTCCTATCAAGGAATATTTGATAAGCGATCTTCTCCCTGAAGATCCCAAGCTAGCAAGGAAAATTTGGGTTAAGTCCCCACAGTACCGACTAATAGGGGAAACCCTATATAGAAGGTCATTTCTATCACCTTGGTTAAGATGTGTGGGACCCAAGTAGGCTACGATCATTATCGCTCAAGTCCACGAAGGATCCTGCGGCCTCCATGCAGGACCCCGCTCAGTTGTCTCGAAAATAATGAAGTTGGGCTATTATTGGCCTTTGATGCACAGGGATGCGGCATAAATCATTCTCAAATGTGAAGCTTGTCAGATACACTCAAACGTTCCCAAGATGCCGAAGCAGGACATGACAAGTGTGACATCCGCATGGCCCTTCTCCCAATGGGTATTGACATCGTAGGACCTATGCCTATGGCTCCTGGAGGAGTCAAATTTTTGCTGGTGGCAATTGATTACTTTACTAAGTGGGTAGAGGCTAAACCCTTAGCCTCCATCACGGGAAGACAGATCGAGAAGTTTGTGTGGAGCACATTGTGTGTAGATTCGGAGTGCCCCACATCATCATATCTGACAATGGAAAGAAGTTTGCTGAAGGAGTCTTCTACGATTTCTGTCAAGGGCTCAACATAAAGCAGTCTTGGACATCCGTCTACCATCCACAAGGAAACGGACAGGTGGAGGTTACAAACAGAGACATCATCAAAGGGATCAAGAAAAGGCTGGGACGAACCCACCATGGATGGGTGGATGAACTCCCTCAAGTACTATGGGCCCATTGGACACATCCTAAGTCAAGCAATGGTGAAACCCCCTTCAGCCTAACATACGGAACATAAGCGGTCATCCATTCGGAACTAAGTGTACACACGGAGCATGTGGCAACGTATGATGCCTCCCAGAATGATGAAAGGATCAGGGAGAACCTTGATCTACTAGAAGAAAGAAGAGAGATAGCCTCCATCCGAGAAGCAATGCACAAGTATAAGATCGAAGGCTACTATAAAAAAAGGGTCAGGCCTTCTCCCTTCAAGCATGGGGAATATGTGCTACGCCTCAACAGTGCAAGCAAATCAGAATACCAGGGAAAGTTGAGACCTACTTGGGAAGGACCTTACATGGTAGCTGAGGCCTACGGCAACGGAGCCTACAAACTGGCCACTCTTCTCGGAGAACCCATCGACAGGACATGGAATGGTACGAACCTTCGAAAGTTCTATGTTTAAGAAGTACTTGTACTTTTTCATTCTTGTAATTAGAAGCTTCTCAAGGGAAAGAAAACATTATTGGTAGTTTTCTTAGTTTTCATTTCAAGAATGATTTAATCATCTCTACCAATTCAATGATAAATAAGACATTTCCCACAAATCTCTTGCTCCGTTTCTTAAACACAAAGATTTGTTCAACCAAGTCGTTTATGAGTTTCAATGTCGAATAAAAGGGCATAAGGTGTAATAAACGCCTCATCATTTAATCCTACTAAAACATTCACATTAACTCTCCTTGTAGTTTATGGCACTTGTGAAAATATATACAAAGTCATACTACCTAAAGGATTTGAGATAGAGTGGGTCGCGACCCTCTGTCAATGATCAAATTTGGTCATTATACTCTTGGTGTTGAAATTTACACACAATGAGGTTGTTTAACCTTATGATGTAAAAGTTAAGCGTCAGAAAAATGGCGTAAGAGAAGTTCACAAGACAAACACAAATAATAACTAAGTGTGTAGAGGTACTCCCCCACACTATACCATTCAAAATAAGGGCTAGTACCCTTATACCCGCATAAGGAGCCTAAGCCCCAATTATGTTGTCTTTGGCCCACGGCCATACATCACAAATACTCAAATTGTTTAGAGAACCAGACAAGCATTGTCAAATAACATAAATTGTCTTAAAGGGTACATGCCACCCTTGAAACCAAATTACTGCCAACATGGCAGCCTTCATTCCTGCTTCTTGGGGGAAGGAGTGGGAGATGGTTGAACTGAGGTAGGCTTGGTAGATACTGTCTTCTTGGTAGGAGTCGTAGGCTTAAGCTTGCGAGGCTTCTTAGAAAGGAGGTCTTCTAAAGGTGCCATAGGATCTTTGGTAGCTTCAGCTAGGAAGGAGTACTCTGCAGTTGCAAATGCATTTCCTGCCTCATCGTATTCAACTTTAGATATGGGACGGTAGCTGATTCGCTCCCAGACGGTCAAGTTTTCTCACACAAGCTAGCCACTTGTGAATGGCTAACCGTAAGAAACTTAAAACAGTCTAGAAACAAATGCAATGAAGATCAGAGGAGTATAGTGTTTCCCCAGGTCGTTATGTCCCAGCGAGCTATGCGATGAATCACCAAACGTATAGTGATCGAGAGATTTGAACGGAAAAGAGTTTTTGAATATTATAACTACAGAAAAAGTCTATAAATTACAAAGGCTTAAATGCAAATTAAAGAAAATTAAAAAGATAAAAAGTATTAAATAAACGCTATCACTATTTGCAAAATGATGTTTTTCTATGATTTATAAAACAAAAATAACTTAAATAAACTATTTTAATTAAAACGTAAACTTAAATTATCTAAAGACGTTACTTAAAATGAGAACGAGCGTTATTTATAAAAATTACGTGAGTGCGCAAGCAAAAACGTAAAATTTGTGAACTAAAAGTCCTACGAGTGTAAAAATAATTTTCTTACTTAATATATGACAAAAGAAAATTTTAGAAAAAAGATTTATATTTTTTTGACTTTTATATTTTTTATTATGAATTAAATACTATTCTAGACTAAATTAATTATTAAAAATACTAAACGTTTTTAGAAAAATATGAAAAATTCACAGAAACTACTTTGAACAATGCTGAATCTAGGAAAATTAGGAAGCTTGGTGGTTGTTTTGTGAAATAAGCTCAAAATAAGCTAAAGAAGCTTAAAAGCTAAAACTGCCAAACGCCCTTAAGTATTTAATAGTGTAAAATTTGAATGAAAGAAGTCCCAAGGGCGCTGGTCATACAGGTACATGCTATCACTCTCATGAGGGAGAGGTCTCAGGTTCGACCCCTGCCTCTCCCTTTTTGCACAATCATTTTTTTTTTGGAAATTTTCTTTTGGAGGTTGAAAATGCAATCAAAACAAGAAAATTTTGTAAAAGCTTTGTTTATGAAAAACACACAATAAGCTGTTTTCACAGCTTATTGCCCACTGATTTGGACTGAAAGATCAAACACCCTTTAAAACTTGGAACCTCAATAAGCACTCAACCAAACACCCATTTATGAACTGATATGAACAAAAAGCAGTTGGGAAATGTTCATGAGCATAAAGCAATAACATTTTAACTAAAGTGTGCCTAGATAAGCTGAAAATAAGCAAAGTAAAAAGGGGAAAACAAGGGGCAAGAGAAAATAAGCTAGGGGGTCTAATACTAAAGGAAAGAGAGCAAACAAGCAAATAAGTAACAAATAAGCACTAACTAAGCTGAAATTACACTAAACCTAAGCTAATTATACTAAATGCACCTAAGTTTCTGAATAAGCAAATCTAGAAATCAAAAAAAGCACTTGAAAATTTAACTTAGCTGCTATGGTGGTTTGCAGCACATCAGTCCAAGGTGCTCACTTTGGAGCTTATTTGGAACAAGCTAGGAAGAGAGTCAGCTCCAGAGCTTCTAGGGAGTTGAAGTCAACCCAGCTGGCTCCCTTTTGCCCCACAAGAACACCCTCAATAAGCTGTGTGCAGCTTATTAATAAGCTGAGAAAAATTGCTGAGATGGGGGAAATCCCCTGTGCACAGATCATGCAAATGCCCAATCCACCAACTTTGAATCACTTGCAGACCCCTTAAACCATTTTTTTGAATTTTCTCCTTTTGACACAAGCTACACAAGCTGGTGAACTTGTGATTTTTATTTTTTAGAATTTTTACTAACAACTAGAAATGCTAAAAAAAACTGATGAAATGAGACAGTTTGGACCAAATCAGTAATATGAAATCACTTTGGCAAAACTTGGAAACATTAGCACAGACTTGAAAACTCAAAAACTTTGGTTGAGACTATTCTAAAACAGATATCTAAACTCAGAAAACTCAATTTGCACTCACAAAAAGCATTATATCCTGTAAATCAAATCTAATCCAACCACTCCTTTATGTGACCAAAACAGATTTTTAAAGGAAACTTTTCATTAAACTTTGAAATTTTGAACTGAAAGGGACTTCTAAAAACTGAATTACTTATACTAAAAAGCTTTTAAACACAAATTACACTAAAATTAAGATGAGCTTTATCAGTTGACTTTCGTTGACTTTTTAACAAAAACTTGAATTTTTTATAAAAACTGAATAATATTGCAAGCATAAACATGTATAAGCTCATACCAGCTTTAATGAGCTTATATGAGCTTATCTTAACAGTAACTCTAACTCAAATCAATTCAAGCTTTTCACAACTAACTGACAAGAATTAAAGAAGAAATTGAAAATTGCATTAAGTAGAAGATGAGAGTACTATTTAAAACAAGGATTACAAATGATTTAACTACTGAAAATAACTAGATTGACAGGAAATTAAAATACGACATACATGAAAAATAAAAAACTAACTACTACCCCTTCCTTCTCTCTATCTTCCCTTTTTATATGCAAAAGTGCTTCCACATATTCTCTGAGCAAGTCCCACCACTCTCTGGAGCCATTGGATGAGTTAGGATCATCTTGGCCATTGATTTCATTTTGGCGGGAAAGTGGTTTTTTACAGCTGGGGAGTTTGAGTGCAAAGAGGGGGGAGGCATTTAATGTTTTTTGTAGTTTGGTGGAGGTGGAGTGATAAGGAGGGGATAAGGTGAGCTGGAGGAGAGGTATGTGTCTGAGTTTGCAGAGATGGAGTGTGAGGAAGAAGAAAAGGATTGGCGGGATTTGACTTTTTTGACCAGAGGGTTGACTGGGGGATTTAATATTGAAGGGGGGTCCAAAGGTAGGTGTCCAAATGGTTAATATGGTAGGGGGTCCAAATTGGTTATGACATGGTCCAAAGGGTGCAAAGGCTTAGGTTTAATGACAAGGACTAATTTGCAATTTTCTGAAAATTCAAGGACCAATGCTGCCAATTCTGCAAAGTTGCTCCAAGGGACTAAAAGTGACAAGCTCCAATAGTATAAGGACCAAACTTGACATTTTCAAATTTCCAAGGACCATTTTTGCCAATTTTTAAACTTGAAGGACCAAATTTGTAATTTCTCAAAACTTTTGATATCATTCACCAAAGGACTAATTTTGACAACTTATGATTTTAAAAGGACCTTTGGTGATTTTTATTTTGAAATAAGTGCTCAGGGACTATTTCTGACAAATTTTGAAACTTGGGGGACTGAAACTGCCAATTATGCAAACTTAGCTCATTTTTCATCTGATTTTAAACATTTTGCATCTGAAACATATAAAATGCAATTTTGAGATATTTTCAGTATTTTGATGCATTTCTGAGCATTTTTAAACGTTTTGCAGTTCAGATTTGACCAAAAATGATGAGTATTTACACACTCATCAATCCCCCACACTAAACTATTGCTAGTCCCTAGCAATCTTTTGAGAAAAACTTAATGGATTTGAATCTCTTTACCAAAAGCCATTACTTCTGGAGTAGCCAAATGTTTCAGTTCAAGTAAGAACCATGGTACACCGATAACCATGTGATTTTGAGCAAACCACCAGCTTCCAACGGATTTGATTTGTCTTTACCACAAGCCGTTTGCTCTGGACTAGCCAACTCTTAGATAACATATACTATCTTTGGTGAGCTGATTACCAATTATGGTTTTTCCACTGCCTTTACCACAAGCCATAAACTTGCGGGCTAGCCAACTCTTCACTAATTAAAGATATGGTGAGCTGAATACCATACAATTTTGGGCAAATTGCAAGCCGTCAACGGATTTGAGATATCTTTACCAAGAGCCGTTTGCTCCTGGATTAGCCAATCCTTTTGTTTATTAGACATGGTGGACTGATAACCATAAGCTGAGTAAGTGCAGAATACTTACTCCAAAAAAAATTTTGGCCAAAAATGAGGGAATTGGGCGGTATAATTACATGATAAAATTCGTGAGAATTCCCCCCCACACTTAGAAATGAATATTTCCCTCGATATTCAAAGTACCGGCGGTTATGCCGAAACTGAGAACGTAAAAGGGAAATACTACGGCCATTATTTGAAAGGATTTTATTTATTTATTTTTTTTTTATTTTTTTTTTAGAGAAAAACTTATATACAACATGTGGGGCAACTCCCCCACACTAGGGTGGTACACACGGGTGAAAACCCATGTTCAACTACTGTTTTTGATTACCGAGTCGCTAGCTTGACTCGACCCCGAATTAATTTGTTCATGGGGAAGTAAGTGGAAGAGACAATCTCCATCGGACTTTCATTCAAAATGTTTGAATAAACATTGAAGTACGTGAAAGATCCACACCGATGAGATATACATAGAACCGGCTCAAAAATGATAAATGAAAATGCCGGGGTCAAAGATAGTGTCTTCATTCCCGAAGGAGTGAAGATGAAGAGAAATCACAAGATATTTGAGGAAAGGAAGAAAGATTTTGATAACAATCAAGATCCATTCTTCATCCTCAAATGTAGACATAACGGGAGGAAGGGTGAGGGTAGTATCATTGATAAGCAAACTCGTATGATAGAGTACACCTTCCTCCGAGCTAATATCATCCTCAAGATCAAAATAGAAATGATCATGCTCCGGAGGAGATATGTCATGAGAGAGTTCACCGGAGAACTCCTCGTGAAGAGAATCAATCACAAGATGTAAATCTGTGAATTCTTGTTCCACTGTAGACTCATCACTATCCTCAGTCTGAGTATCAAAGAGTGGATTCTCAGAAATTAAAGTGAATTCAGAGTCGAATTCAAATAGAGGATTGGTGAAAGTAGCTTTGAATGTTTCGGGAACAAAGTGATCAACATTCTCTATTGGACTGTTAGGGTAAGAAGTGAGTGAATGATCATTATAAGGGAGACTTTCAGTCTCTCCCAGATCGGCTTCGAAATCAAAGAATCATCATCACTTTCCGATGAAAGTGGACTGATGTGAGTGAGTTCACCGGAGAACTCCTCAAGAAGAGGGTCAGACTGTGGGAGTGATGCCTCAACATACTCGATGTTTCCATAGGAAGCACAATCGTCGCTACAATTGGAGAAAGTTTCAAAATGATCTTTTGAACACTCAAGAGGGGAAAGAGAATCACACATATGATCAGAAAGTTTCAAAATTGGTTATGACATGGTCCAAAGGGTGCAAAGGCTTAGGTTTAATGACAAGGACTAATTTGCAATTTTCTGAAAATTCAAGGACCAATGCTGCCAATTCTGCAAAGTTGCTCCAATGGACTAAAAGTGACAAGCTCCAATAGTATAAGGACCAAACTTGACATTTTCAAATTTCCAAGGACCATTTTTGCCAATTTTTAAACTTGAAGGACCAAATTTGTAATTTCTCAAAACTTTTGATATTTTTCACCAAAGGACTAATTTTGACAACTTATGATTTTAAAAGGACCTTTGGTGATTTTTCTTTTGAAATAAGTGCTCAGGGACTATTTCTGACAAATTTTGAAACTTGGGGGACTGAAACTGCCAATTATGCAAACTTAGCTCATTTTTCATCTGATTTTAAACATTTTGCATCTGAAACATATAAAATGCAATTTTGAGATATTTTCAGTATTTTGATGCATTTCTGAGCATTTTTAAATGTTTTGCAGTTCAGATTTGACCAAAAATGATGAGTATTTACACACTCATCAGTAGCATTCAATCTTGGAGAGGTCCACGGGCTTACCTGTTTTGGCAGCCTCCTCCAATGCCAAGCACCGTCCATGAAAAATAGCTGATTTGATGACCTTCCACATTTGTGCTCCCAAATCATCACTGTGGTAGAGTTCCATGGCTATACATGGCACCACCTTAGACACAACCTCCGCGCGATCCTTTTGCAGCATCTTGTATCTCATCTGCAAGCCATCAATCTCCTCCCTTAGCTTCACTTCCACCTATCCAAGCCTAGATATTTCACTCTCTAAACCAGCACACTTCGCTTCAAGCACATCATTTTGACCAATGAGAGTCACTACCCTACCCTCCTCTACCTTGAGTTTGACAATTTCAGTTGTCAACTCTACAACCTTTTGACGGAGGTCTTGAACGAGAGAATTTTTCTCAAGGTCCTTCTCAATCTCATCACACTTGGCCTCCAACTTTGCATACTCCTTATCCCTATGTTTCTCCCTTTCCAACATGACATCCATTTCCTGTCTTGCCTTGGTAACAGCCCTAAGCAACTCTCTGGTTCTGCCATTTAGATGATTGTCCAAAACTGCCTGCCTCACTACACCATTGTCATGCATGTTACAAATCTTTTCAATGGACATATTGTCCAGCAAACCTTTCCATTGAGGGGGGGGGGGGGTGACATGATCCACAATCCGGTGGCAAGCCAAAGCATTGGGAAGCTCCTTCATTTCAGGAAGGCCTGCGACCAATACAATATATAAGGACTGAGTTAATTATGACAATTATCACTTCACATGTTTTACAAGGAGAAACTGCTTACCATGCACTTCCACAGATTCATCTGGCAACTCAAAGGCAGACTTCGCAATCTTCTTGCCTTCAGCACTCTTTTGCCTCATGGCCCTAGATCCAGAGGCGGGGAGGGGATTCCTCCTCTTGTTGGTTGACTTCACTGCCTTGCCAGCTGTTCCCTTTCGGCTTTTCAACCTATCCACTATCCCAGTGGAACCTGTAACCTGGAAATCCTCCTCTGCAGGATCATCCGAGTCTGCAACATTCTCAACAAGTTGAGAAGGACCCTCCAGCGCAAGTTGTTGACGGATGTGGAAGGAGAGCCAACACCGTAAGACTCTTCGGCCTTCTCAGCGAGCATGAAGCTCAAGTCTTCATCCAAATCTTGGTACATAAAGTTCCTGAATGACATCTCTGCAAAAAAGAAACAAGAAAAAATAAATATCAGTGCTACATTGGTCCTACTTAAATAGAAGTAGAAAAACATACTCTGTCCATGGTATATGATAATAGGCTTCTTGGGAGACCCCTCCCAGCTCTGGGAAATCCCAGCCATGTACAAGATTGGCTCGGGGAACACTTGCACATCAACAGGGTATCTAGCCAAACGCTGATAGCATGGATCCCTTCGCACCTCATATGGCAAGGGGTCATTGTATCGTTTTGCATCAAACATATACTCCTTACTCAACAACTCTGGATAATTGGATGGGATAAAAGTGTTTTGCACATAGAAAAAACTACCCTTCCAAGCTGTTATGTTAGTGTATACTCTCCCAAACAGATTTGGCACATCCCCCTCAGGCTTCTTAGCCAAGGTTAACCAATTACCCCCAGGATACAAGTTCAAAAAACCTCTTAACACCTTCAGAGTTGGTTCATATCCGTATGCTTTACACATTACTATAAATGTGGTCAATTTGGCTAAACCAAAGGGGTTGAACCTAGAAATATGAACCTTGTAGTACTGCATAAACTCTAATATAAGTGGGTGCAGGGGAATCCTAAGGTTGGAGTGGCTAAATGCATGTGTGTATAGCCCTACGAAACCTTGTGGAGCATCAAAGATACCCTGATTTGACTTGGGTAACATGATTTTATACTCTGGTGGGATTGGATAATCAGCTAGGCGATCGTTTAAATCTTGTGCAGTTAACGTACATTTTTGTTGTTTAATGATAAAATTGGAATCCATACTTCTATTTTAAATTACAAGTAAAGAGGAATAGTTACCTTTGTTTTCGAAGATGGTGTGCTCTCAAAAGGTTTACTGCGTGAAAAAGAAAATAGAGATAGTAAAAGTGTTTTACGGTTCCTACAACCTCTCCTTAAATACTCTTTTTTACCGTCTTTCAAGCCGCATACGTGTCCTCAATATTTACTCTTATCCGATTCAAATAATTTTTAAATTTCAAATAAAAGTCTTTTGGTCTCCGGGTAAAATGGGGAATTGTGATTCCTGTAGCGGGCAGCCGAAAAGATTATTTAGCATTAAATGCGCTAGTTAGGCGCATAGTTATCTTCTAATTGATAAGCTTAGCAGCGAAAGGGTATTTTTTCGAAGCATGAAGTCGAAAGCAATGCCTCTTCGCTCATATGCATCACTTTCGACTGGGGGGCTTGATGATGTACCCTCCGAACAGCTCGAAGGACACTCCTCTGAGATGTGTCGAAGCCCTTCTATTCGAAGGCCCAAGTTAGGATTCCAGAATATCCATAGGCGTCAAACCATTCGTAAGCACGAAGGTTACCTACGGGGAATTCGCCATTCGAAGCCCTAAGCCCTTCGGGGTATGGCTGACGAAGGAGTAACGGATAGAAGCATCTCCTGACTTGGTCAAACCCACGATCTCCCTCTCTTTCCTGGCTTCCCCGCCAAGTTTGAGAACGTGGGTCACTAAGCCCTATCGGTTACCCACAATCATGGGACGTCCCCATGATCTCTGACATTCGCGCAGTAGTGCCCCTAACCCTATTTCTTCCACTATAAGTAGGTTGGACCGGCAATGGATTATGGTATGCTCATTTCACACTCATCTCTTTACTTACACACACTTATACAACCATAACTCATACTTACTCTCACGCCGGAGGTGGTTCGCAGGGTCCTATACCTGCGTAATCACTTAACGTAGTGTTTCGTATTTCTTATTCTCAGGTGAAAGATAAGTCTTGGCTGGAACATACACCCCTCATACCTTTGATCATTATCGAAGCCTGGTAGTGCAATCTATTGTACAATCACTATTAAAAGATAACCCATAACTTTGTGGTTTTTTAGTTTGCAGTTCGAGAAACGTAAGATCGGATCGGATTATATCTTAAGATCCTACGGTCAAGATCGGGATCCTGTAAGATCTTAAGCTTTTGAAGATCCTATTTAGGATCCGGATTGTTTTTGCTTTTTAAAATTGTAAAATCGTAAGATTCTAAGATCAGGATCGGGATCCTGAAAAACTGTGCGTGCTAGGACCTAAAATTAATAATAAATCCCGAATCAAACCGTCACAAGGAAGATCACTAGGTACAATGCGGAAGGGGTGGCAATTTGTGACCCGACACGAAATCTGATTTAAAACCGACACGAAAGTTAACAGGTTCAGGTTGAGTCTAATAAGTTTTAGGTCGGATTTGGGTCGATCCATCTAACCTGTTTATTAAGCAGGTCAGGTTCGGGTTGGGTGGAAAGTTTTGAGTGATAGGGTTTTTGTGCTAGCTCTATAACTCTTATCCATGAGACGTTTTATTAAGACTAAAGTTTCACTTGTAAATGTCAAAAAAATAAATAAATTTGGGCTACTATTACCTTTACAAGTATTTCTTTCGGTTTAATACACAATTACTAGAAAACAAAACAAATATCAAATTAGTGACTGGTTTCTAAGGTGTCCCTTTTTATCCTCCCTACACTTTAATTGAACATTGTCCCCAATGTTCTTAAAAAGTTCCAATGATATGATAATGAGGAAAATAAAAGAGGTAAAAGAAACTAGTACTCTCCTGATTAGCTCGGTATGAAAGGAAAACAGATATACGGTCAACTCTTCCAAAAAGATAAGATTGTCCAATAATATGCTTCTCTTCCAATATAAACTGTAAATATTTAAGAAAGTGAACACAAAACCTCACATAAAATCGGCGGTAAACACTATATATATATATAATAAGAACAAATCCCAAAAAGCGAATAAGATATAATGCTTGAAAAATAAATGTCTACAGAAATCTTGAAATTTAAAAATTTTGGAAATTTTCAAAAATTAAGTTTCAGAAAAACAACAATTTGGAAAAGTGTGGCTACTGTACATGTCGTCGTCAGGTGTAAATCCTGACACCGTCAGGATTGACATGACAGATTATTTCGTTTTGTTTCCTGAAAAAACTTTCTGGAAAAATATAATTTTTAAAACCTGAAATTTCTTGTAAAACATTCATTGTGACTCGATACAAGCATTTGACTCAAACAAACACACAAATCTGATAGAATATATGCTCATCATTAATTGTCAATTTTCATGTTCGAATTTCGTTCTTTTAAACAAATATGAACTTCCCTACACTTATCTTTTTATAAAATACCTAAATATGCAATTAAGACGAAGCTAAAAATAAAATGAAGCATTTTCACAAATTATTTGAAATATGAAAATTAAACAATTATGATAAGGCATATATGACACAAACAAACAACAACATCAAAAAATTAAAAATCATGTGTTGCCTCTCAAAAAATGTTTGTTTTTGTTCGAGTGCAGGTGATAGTAGCGGTACACACCAATACAATGGAAGTATGCCACGTGAGGTAAGAGTAGTGATTGAGTTATAGGCTCAAAAGGGTGTGCCTCTTTCATTATAACCTTACCTAGTTCCATTGGCGTAGTGGGTAAATCAAGTCCTTCTCCTAGAAAGGGATCATCTTCTATCAACTCCGAGAGACTCCTAGTTATAGATTTGCCTTGACCTAATAAACCCGGTTTAAACCCATAATGTTTCTTATGATTGTGCATGAATGAGTGATGTGAGAATGCAAGTGTTGGAATCATTCCTAAACTATATTTCAAGTGTTAGTAATCAATATGTAATAGGTTGCTTAATTAGGCTTTTATGTTTGTATTAATGGCAAGGCTTATGTAGAAAGCCCATAAGCCTTGGCCCATGTCTAATAAGGAAGGAAGAGGACTTGTAGTGTTGCCCTAGTCCCTTCCCTTATAAATACCTTTGTAAACCTTCATTTGAAGGTTGGTTGTTCACTTTCATCAAATACCTACGCATAACCTTTCATATATTCTATACGTGTATTGTGTGTTTGTGTTCATCCAATCTACATCTTATCTATTTCTTACATATTGATGCTTGTGTTACATTATGGTGACCTAACAGTGGTATCAATCGCCATCTAGTTGGGTGAAAGACTTTGTTTTTTTGAAGTTCTATATCTATACGCGTGGGTTTTACAAGCATAACTTTTCATACGCATAAGCTCGTTTCTACGCGTGGGTTTTGGATCATCAAGTTTCAAACTTTTGTGTTATTTTGGTGATATTGAAGCTATTTCATCATTAAAATCAGGTTACAAAACACTTTTGGGCATAAAAATTAGTTTTGGTGATACTTTGTACTTTCTACGCGTAGTAAAACCCTAGTTTTACTCGTAAGCTCCAAGTCTACGCCTAAGCAACTGTTACGCGTAAGCATTCCATCATTTAATCTTCAGTGCTCTTGGTTTACTCAGTGTTTTCTTGCTTGGATAAGCCTGAAAACACTTCGACTTTGGATATCTTTTACACTGGTATAAATGTAAAGGATTTTTGGGTAAAACCCTAGTTTTACGCCTAAGCTTAATACTTACGCGTAGAATTCGATTTGCCTAAGCATTTCTTATGCCTAAGCTTGTCTTACGCCTAAGGGAGTATTACGCATAAGGATTCTATTACTAAGTCTCTAGTTTACGCCTAAGCTAAGTTTTTTCTCAAGTTTACGCGTAAGCAATTCATACGCGTAAACTCTTGTATACGCGTAAGTTGGGTATTACACGTAAGGTTACTTCTACGCCTAAGCTCGTTTCTACGCATAAGGTTACTTCATCAACAAACTGTAAGTTTCATTCGACTACACAGATCCATCATCAATACAAGTTTCAAGATGTCTCAACCACCATACTCTAGCTACTTTCCTCATGAGTATCCTCAACAACAACAACAACAATTCTATCAACAATATCCTCCACCATCTCCACAACAATTGCAACAATTTCAACAAGAATTTAAACACTTTCCTCAAGGAGCAAATCCTCTTCCACCACAAATGGTTCAACCACACCCTCGTCAACAAGTACAACATACTTACTTTCAAAATCAGTATCCAGCAAAGTATGCTATGAATGTTATAACACCAAAGGAACCTTCTTGGTTTGCAAAGATGTGTGAAGCTTTAAGTAGCCAACAATCCATTCATGAAGCTGGATCCCTTGACAGATCTCCAATGCTCACTCCCGGTAACTATAATCAATGGGTGATAAGGTTTTTTAGGTTTTGTGATCTAAAGAAGCCACATGGTAAGTTTTTGAAGAAGGTCATCCTTGAAGGTCCTTTTCAAATGCCTACTCTCACTGTACCCGGAGATCAGAATGCTAATCCACCAAGAGATGATGTTACCAACGTTGTCGGTCTTGATCAACTTACTACCGACCAACTTCTTCACTTAGAAGCCGATGAACTTGCAATGCAATATATCCTTTTGGGATTACCCAATCCGATACTTCGTAGTGTTGATGCTCAGAAGACTGCTAAAGCAATGTGGGAGCACATTCATCTTTTAATGGAAGGCACAGAACTCAATCAAGAGGACATGGAATCTAAAATCTACTTAGCATATGAACACTTCATGACTGAACCAGGAGAGACATTAGAGTCATATCATCATCGGTTCTCAGACATCATCAATGACTTGGACAAACAAAATATCATTATGCCAAGGATTGCAATCAACACAAAGTTCCTGAGCTGTCTTGGTCCTGATTGGGAAAAGTATGTTACATTCATCTGTCAAGTGAAGAATCTTCATCAAGCTACATACGGATTGTTGTATGACTATTTGAAGCACCACCAAAAGGAAGTTGACAAAGAAAGAGTCATCCGTGGAGCCCCTGTTTCACCTTCACTCCCGGATAATCAAACTCTTGCTTTATGGGATCAAGCATGTTATCCTCAATTCCCGACCTTGCAAACTATCTTCACAAACCCTCCACAACCAACTGCTCAGATTACACCATATGATCCATCACTGCAACAATCCCAAGAAACTCAATTGGTTCCATACAACAACAAGAATGATCAAGCACTCTACAGTGAATCAAATGAGGATGCAGAAGCCTTTGATGCATTGAATGAAGGATTTGTTATGATTGCAAGAGCCTTCAGACGATTTGCTAACAAATCCAACAACCGCATTCGCACCTCATCTAATACAAGGAATCAAGCTGTTGTTAACAATGGAAGGGTTGAGGTTCAGAATCGTGGAAATAGTAGTCATATGAATAGTGGTCAAGGGTTTAATGTTAATGGAAGGAATAACATGGGTGCTCCACAGCAACGGGTTCAAGTGGTTGATCAGGGAAATGCTCAGACTGGGGTTAATGGTCTCCGATGCTATAAATGCAATGAGAAGGGTCATCTGGCTAATGCATGCCCAAAGCCGAGGACAAGAGGCATCGCTTATCACAAAGAGGCTTTACTCTTGGCTCTCAAGGATGAAGCTGGTGGAACTCTTACCAACAAGGAACAGAGCTTCATGGCAAATGCAGATTCGGATGATGAAATGGAGGACTTGCAGGCTAATGCAGCTGTGATGTTAATGGCAAATATGCAAGATCTCCACATGAGTGACACAGGCCCAGTGTATGACACTGATGGCTTGTCTCAGGTACCGAATCCAAACATACTTATACATGATCTGATATCTCCGTCAACATCTGCATCCGACAAGGCACATAGTGTTCAAAATGAGCCCTCTATAAATCATTCCGACGATAATCAAATGGATCCCGTAGTTATATTTGACGATCAAGATGACCTTATGGTTAATATTGATAATCAAGTTGACTCCGTGATTATATTTGAGGATCTAAATAATGATCATGTTGAGACTCAAGTTGAACAAAATGAACCTTTGTCTAATCCAGATCTTGAGCTCATGACCAACTTATTTCAGACCACCCAATCTCAATTTGAAAAGTGCAATGAGATCAATAAGAAATTGCAAGATAAAATTGTACTGTTGACTAAGGATAATGAATGCTATAAGTTCCAACTTAACATTTTTCAAACTAAAGAGAAACGTGAAAAAGGTTTTGAAGTCACATTTGCCAAATCTTACCAAAATGAAAAATCTTTGGAAAAACAGATATATGATCTAGTTGCATCCAAGAATGCTTTGTTGTCTCAAATTGAACTATTGAAATTTGGTCATAAACAACAACTTAACGCTCTCACTTCGGAAAATCAAAAAGCCAAGTCTGAGTTGTTAACTTGTCAAAAACAGTATTGTGAGTACAAAAAGCATTCGAGGAAACAAATAGATGACTATCTTGAGGAAATTGTTGACTTACAAAACAAAATCAAAGAGTTTCGAAATGTTGTTTACAAACATGGTGAGTCAATCACAACAATTCAAAAGTTTACTTTTAAACCAAATCCAAATGGATATGGACCAAATCTTGCTGATTACAAACCACATTTCTCACATCGAGCATTCAAACCAAATCCTCAAGTTTATAGTGCAAAACATAGAATTGATGACTCTATTATGAGTGTTGTTGAATATAATCGTATGGAGGAACTAGATGCAGAAGACGAGAGTCGGTTAAAATTGGAAAATGTTGCTTATAACAAACCTTTTAACTATTCAAAAGCCATAACTTTCATCACACAACATGATAATTCTAACACACCTTGGGTTATCACACCAACTTCTGAGTCCTCTTCCAATGATGGTCCACTATCCAATGTTGCACAACCTAATGGTCATTTACCTTCATTTAGTGAAATAAAGCCGTTAGCTGAACAATGTCAAGTTCTCAAATATTTTGCCACTTTTATGTCTGACATTAAACTTTTGGAACATGCAATTGAAGTTAATTCTGAAATCAAAGCTGAACATTTTCAATCGCCATTTGCGCGACAACAAAGGGATATTTTTCAGAAAGGGCTTTTACCACATGTCCGAAATCTTAAAATGTGTGCAATATATTGGGAACGGGATCTTCAGAAGGAGATAGGTCTTATGAAAAAAGTTTTTGAGGAAACAGAAACATCGATTTTAAATACTAAACATAAAAAGATAATGTTACGAAATCATGTTGATCGACTTTTGGAAGATGTTATCTGTGTTGATACCATAAATGTTGTGTTACTTCATTCTGTTGCATATGCATTTGATTATATTGCTGTTGATTATGTTGAAAATGTTGAGAATATCGATAATGCGCAGCAAATCAAATCTTTGAAAATTGAAAATGAGCGTTTGATCAACGAACTTTCAAATGCAAAACGTCGTCTTCTATGGTGTCAAAAGGATTTTCAAAATCGAGAACTTGCTTTGCAAAATAAAATCAACCAGTTGCGTTCAAAATCTTTTGATCCAAAAATAGAACATCTGGATGATGAAAACGTGTCTTTAAAATGTCAAATTTCAAAATATGAACAGGAAATTGCCAAAGTCAAAACAGATTATGGTGTCATATTTGATTTGCTCAAACAGACTCGTGCAAAAGCATCACAAGAACTTGATAATAATCTTGCACACACTAAAGATGTTTTACATGTTAATGCAAACATTTGCTCTGAAAATCAAGATTTGTTGCACACTATTGTTGAGTTGAAAGCAAAGCTAAGAAAGAATGAGCATACTATGATTAGTAACACAAATGCTCTTGCACCTGAAAAGTTTAAACTTGACTCTAGAACACCTATTGACAAACCACAAGATTCTAATGTGCTTCCTTCCACTGAAACAGGAATAGTTGCCTCTTTTCCCAACGTTAGCACTTCACAGCTTAAGAGCAAAACAAGGAAGAATAGGAAGTTGCAACGTAAGAGAGATCTGGCCTATAAATACCCCATGATTTCCAGCATTTCAAAGCATCCCATTCCACACATCACAACCAAAGAACATGGGAAGAAGCCAAAGGCAGGTCTAGAGGAGCATACGGAGCTGTCTCCCAGGGAGAAATCACTCCCCTACGATAAGCATTAGCATTTTATCTTTTCTTTACTTTCGATTCATGTATTTCGTAACATTAAAGATTGAATTGATTTGTATGGTTAATATGAGCGGTTAAGCACCTCTTGGTGCTGGCCTAGTTATGATTCCTTAATTGTTTTTTTGGGTTTACATTACTTCCATATAATTATTTCTAAGTGTATGCATGCATAGTTTATTGGTAGCTACCCTTGTTTCGGTAGTTTTGAATGGCGGTAGAGTCTAGTTGCTTAGGATATATAACCAACTGACCCTAAGTGAGTAGACTGAGACGGGAAGGGTAAGATATGACCAACTGACGACCCTTTCTACTTGTGCGATTTGACCAACTGATCACCTACCGTTTGGATGAACTTAAGAATTAGGGGGTGAGTGTTTAAGTTGCTAACACCCGGGCACTCACTATTATAAATCTAGCATGTAGCGGTACTTAATGACTTGGCTTAGGGGACCAGGAATAACTGGACTTATGAAGGGACACCTGACTTCTCCAGTGGTGGCATCTTTGCTGATAGGTTAGGGCGAATTGACCAAATGTTGTCCTCTCGAATTTGACCCCACCTGAAGTAATTGGAAGTAAGTAGACGTAGACATTACTAGCTAGGAGGAATAACTAGGTTAGCACCACTCTCCTCTATTAATTAAACCTTTGCCTTTTATCTGCTTTAGTAGTTAATTAATTAATTCCTTATCGAAATCATATTAAATCTGTGACACCTAGACTTAGTAATAATCCAACACACATAGCTCTTGGGAGGACCTCGGTTTTACCGATTACTACACTACACACGACCTGGTACACTGCCCGTTAGTGCATTAGGGTAGACCATAAGTATAACGAGACTATATAAATATTAAAACCTGGTCAGTAAAACCTGCATCAGCTTGAAAGTTCAAGTGTGAAAGACGACAGTGCCACAGCCAAGATTTTGTAGATGTTGCCTTAGATAGTAGGCAGATGGGAGATGAAGCAATCATGTCTTGCATGGAGATTGTGGAAAGACTTGATGTGCGAGTTCCAGACATAAGATCATTTCCTTGTAGATCACGAATGAAACAAGTTTTCTCCCTAAAAGCAACTTCCAAATCTCCATCACAAAATTGACCGACTGAAAAGAGATTGTGATCGAGACCTTCCACATAATAAACTCTGCTAATTTCGATATACCCATTGATGTAATATCCGTAGCCCATGATAGCTACGTAGTGATCATTCCCAAACCTGACAGTGCCAATGAAATTTGAGACAAAGTTCGATAACAGTTTGAGATTGCATGTCATATGCCGGGAACATCCACTATCAACAATCCAGAGGATGATCTGTATCACCTGCATTACACACAGACGACACAGGTGGAATAGAAGTAGAGGTGGAACCCAAAGAGTTAGAGGGTTTCGATACAGTTACACACATATTAATGATTTTAGGCATCCATTTAAATCCTGGTATGTTTTGTAACCATCTCTGCCAAGTCCAACTAGTCTTTGCTTTGGTCTTAGTGAATGCACTAGGTGATAAGTTCTTCCTAGGAGGTGTAGTGGGTTCTATGGGTACATCAATTACAGTTGCAGAAATACTAGAGGGCGGTTTACCTAGCACAGACTTAGAAGCATTAGTGGGCCTAGAGGTATTCCGTTTTTGAGTGCTCCGCTTACGAGATAAGATAACATTAGCAACACATTTATCATGACAACCAGAAAACATGCTTTTACGACAACCAACACTGGATGCTTCAAACATAACTATCAAAGTACTTAAAGGTTCAGCATTCGTTACATCACTTTTTCTATTACATTTGTCTAACGCAATGTCTAAAGTGGGTGCAACTTGAGTTTTATTCAAAGTCCTAAGGTGTTCTTCTGCCGTAATCTTCAATTCCTTCGTAATTTGCACTAGATCTGCTGGTTACGGCGTAACCTTATAAGTGGTTACGCCGTATCTTCAATATTATTTGGTTACGCCGTAGTTGATGAAATAGTTACGGCTAGTTACGTCATAGCTTTTGGGGAGAGTTACGCCGTAACCTTCTGATAAGTTGGTTTTCTGAGTCACGCTTTAGTTACGGCGTAATGTGAGAGATGAGTTACGCCGTAACTTCTTCAAAGTCAGCATACTATGATATATCTTTGATATTTCTCCAATTCCGCGTCTCTTTAGCTCCAATGCTCGTAATTTACCTGAAAGTGGAAAACAATAGAAAACAAGTGTAAATCCATATAAATGATATAAATTACAAGCATTATCGGGGGAAATTGACACTTAATATTCAGGACTATTTGATGTTATCACAAACCATAACCCATATTGCACGTTACAAACTTGTTGAAGGTCTTCCAAGATTTCGGTATTCTAAAGATCATCTATACTCAGCTTGTGAACAAGGGAAAAGCACTCGTGTTCACTTTCCTTCAAAGGTGGAACACAGCTCCCAACATGTGCTTCATCTTCTTCACATGGATTTGTGTGGCCTGATGCGTGTGCAGACGATTAATGGCAAACACTACATTCTAGTAATTGTTGATGACTACTCAAGATGGACTTGGGTTTATTTTCTTCGAAGTAAAGGTCAAGCTCCACAAATGATCATCACCTTTCTCACGAGAATTCAAATTCAGCTCCGGAACACAGTCAGACAAATCATAACAGACAAAGGGACTGAATTTGTCAATCAAACTCTTCATGAACACTATAAGAAAGTAGGAATTGAGCATCAAACATCCATTACACGGACACCAGAACAAAAATGGAGTTGTTGAAAGACGAAACCGTACGTTAGTGGAAGCTGCAAGAACAATGTTGATAAATGCAAAACTACCAGATTACTTGTGGGCAGAAGCCGTTTCAACTGCATGCTACACTCAAAACCGTTCTATGATCGTCAAACGCCACAACAAAACACCTTATGAGCTTATCCATAACCATAAACCGAATCTCAAACACTTTCATGTATTTGGTGCTCTCTGTTACCCGAATAATGATCGTGATGACTTTGTAAAGCTCAAGGCTAAAGCTGACATTGGAGTCTTCGTTGGATATTGTGAAAATTCTAAAGGATACCGGATATGGAATCGTCGTACAAGGCAGATTATGGAAATGAGTCATGTAAATTTTGATGAGCTTATAGAAATGGCTTCTGAGCAAAACAGCTTGGAACCCGGACATAACCGTCTAAATTTTCCCCAAACCCCATCATCAGCTGAACCAAGCATTCAGCTTACACGTCGTCAAATGGAACAGCTATTTGCTCCTCTGTTTAGTGATGATATTGATCAACGTGCTCCAGATGAATCAAATGTTTCCGCTGCTCAACCTAATAATAATCCAATACCTGATACACCTGCAACAACAACAACTGCTGAAGAAGCACCTCCAATTGATTCTACAATAATAGCCAAACAAACCGCATCCAATGACGCTGAACCAACTGATGATCTTCTAAATCATGATGTACCTACACCCGCAGATTATGATCCAAATGCATTCTTTAACCCTTTCGCAAATGCAACTGCCTCTTCAGATGTTGCGGAATCATCTAAAAGCCATTTGAATCCTCCCAATCTGCATAATGTATATCAACATCAACCCTCCACACGTCGTTGGACTAAAGACCATCCTCTTGTGAACATCATTGGAAACCCAAATCAACCAGTCGTAACTAGACAACGCCTTCAGACTGACGGTGAACATCGCATTTATGCACTTATCGTTTGCCAAAATAAACCCAAAAACATTAAAGAAGCAATGACTTATGACAACTGGATTGAATCCATGCAAGAAGAACTTAATCAGTTTAAACGTCTTGAAGTATGGGAATTGGTTGAAAAACCAACAAGGGTCTATGTTATTGGTCTAAAATGGATTTGGAAAAATAAGTTGGATGCTGAAGGTATGGTTATCGGAAATAAGTCACGTCTGGTGGCTAAGGGTTATAGACAAGAAGAGGGGATTGACTTCAAGGAATCGTTCGCACCGGTTGCTAGACTTGACGCTGTACGTATTTTTCTGGCATTCGCGGCTAACATGAACATCACGGTGTATCAGATAGATGTCAAAACCACTTTTCTGAATGGTAAACGGAAGGAAACGGTCTATGTTAGTCAGCCAGAAGGATTTGTTGATCCAGAGTTCCCTAATCACGTCTACAAACTGAACAAGGCTCTCTACGGTCTCAAACAAGCCCCTCGGGCGTGGTACGATGAGTTGTCCTCCTTTCTCCTATCTCATAATTTTGTTAAAGGATCGGTCGACCCAACACTGTTCATACAATGTCACGGGGACCACATTTTAATCGTTCAAATCTATGTGGATGACATCATTTTTGGGTCAACACATAAAAAGTATTCAAACGCTTTCTCAAAACTTATGAAAACACATTTTGAAATGTCCATGATTGGTGAACTTACATTCTTTCTAGGACTGCAAGTTCATCAATCACCCCGTGGTATTTTCCTAAGTCAGTCCAAATATGCTCTTGAAATTTTAAACAAACATGGAATGCACAGTTGTGATACCTATGCCACACCAATGGCACACACCAAGAAACTGGATGCTGATTTACATGGGAAATTGGTTGACCCTACCAAATACCGAAGTATTATTGGGTCTCTCATGTATCTAACAGCTAGTAGACCTGACATTGTATTTGCTGTATATCTTTGCTCCCGTTATCAGTCGAGACCAACTGAAACTTACCTCTCTGAGGCTAAAAGAATCCTCCGATACATCAAGGGAACCATTAATTTGGGCATCTGGTATCCGAAGGATTCTCGAAAAAGTACTTCAGGTGCTCTACAATTCCTTGGTGATAAACTGGTGTCATGGCAATCAAAGAAACAAGATTGTACATCGCTGTCCTCAACCGAAGCAGAATATGTAGCCATGTCAGCGTGTTGTGCTCAAGTCATTTGGATGAGAACATAACTCAAAGACTATGGTTACATATTTGACAGAATCCCGATGTACTGCAATAATCAAAGTGCTATTGTGATCTCTTGCAACTTCGTTCAACATTCGAAGTCCAAGTACATCGATCTTCGATATCATTTCATAAAGGAGCATGTGGAAAAGGGTACCATTGAATTATATTTTGTAGGTATTGAACACCAACTGGCGGACCTTCTCACCAAAGCCTTAGCTCCTGCTAGGTTTACTGAGTTGATCCACCGGATTGGCATGAGGTGTTTGACTCCAGAGGAATTGGACGAACTTTTGACACATTCTTAAAACCAGTCAAACACCAAAACCTCTTTTGTAAATAATTTATCAAAAACAAAATAGAAAAATATAAAATCTGACAAAATTACAAAAATATTCTTCTATCTACATTTCTTCCTACATTGCAAGTACAAATCTTTCGTCAACACTTTGCTCTTTCAAACATATCATATATTTTTCTCAGACAAGTGTTGAGGGGGAGAATGTAAATATTTTTCTGTTTCATAAAACCTTGTACTTGCATGTTATCTTATACTGGTTGTATCTTTAAAAATGGTGGATACGTTTCTTGTTTTAAACACTCCTCGTACTCAAATTTGTAAAATTTCTCTAGTTCTAAAGTTGAGGGGGAGTCTCGTCAAGTTTCTTTCCAAACTTTCACTTCTTGCTTAACCAAAATGGAAGTTATAGGCTGTGGTTGAATATGGTTGAGGTGGAGGGGCTATACTTGTCCAATGTTAAAGCTTATTTTTTTCAAAACCCTTAACCTAATTAACTTTCTCATTTATTACACACATTTAATATTCACCAACCATCATTCACGCCTAAAAATCCATATTCAAATTCGTGCTACAATCTTGAAATCTGTAAGTGTTAATGGTTTCTTTGAGTGATTTCAAACACAGGTTTTTTAATTTTTTGCAAATCCAACGGTTTGATTTTCCTCTAGGAGTGATTTAAGTTTTTACGCGTATGCGTATGAACTCATAATCACTTTGGGTTGATTTTGATGAAATGGTTAGTGTTCTCAAGGCATATATCAAGTGTTAAAACCATTGTCATCAAGAAGTTTAAACCAGAAAACATTTTAATCATTTCTCAAATTCTAGGGTTTATGCGTAGATTTGGGTATTCTCTATTGTGAATGTTTTAGGACAATTAGAGGTTTGAGATAAGTTTTATACATGCTTAATTAACCAATGACTCTCTTGAATCTAACCCAAAAACAATTAAAATGGTGAAATTAGTATTTAGGGTTTAGGTATTCGAATATTTGGGTACATTTGATTTATGGGTCATTTGATGTTAAAACTTGTTGAAAGCAACTCATAATGCCCCTAAGACCTCCCAGAAATCTTTTGGTGAACTTTCCATGGTTAAAATTCTTACGAGTAGGATTGAAACTTTAGGGTTTATGTCTTCGCGTAGACATGTCTTACGCGTATGAGTCTTTATCAGTGATTCCATGTGATATTGAAAGAGTTTGAATAAATTGTTAATGGAGATGTTATGAATGATCTATTTTAGGTTTTACGCGTGCCAATTCAGAATCAAGGGTAAAATGGTCTTACGCTTACGGAATACCTTACGCGTAGATGTTACACGTAAGAGAAATCTTACACGTAACTCTTACGCGTAAGGGTCTACAAAGGGACTACGCGTATCCTGTGAAGGATATGCGTAAACTTGGATTCTTACGCATAAGGCTTGCTCTTACGAGTAAACCTTATGCGTAAGCTCCCAACCTACGCTTACGCATAAGCTTTATGCCAAGAGTCCATTCCTACGCGTAAGCTTTCTTACGCGTAAGAGGGAATCCTTCGCATAAGCTTAGTTCTACGTGTATGGTTACAATGTTTACGCATAAGCTTACAATCCTACGCTTAAGCCAAAATTTTTATTTTTCTTATGAAATGTTACGCGTACAAACTTGTAATAAGTTATTCATAACATCACAAGACCAAAATGTCACTAATAAGCAATAATTGTTAAAATGTTGTGTGAATGAGTGAAAATTTGGACTTTAAAATTCAAAATTAAGATACTCACGTAACTTATCACGACAACTTTGGACTATTGGACAACAAGTGACTTTGGACTCGTAACATTCATTAACATAACAAATTTCAATAAATTGGACAATAAAATCAACCTTTTACTAACATAATGTCTTTCGATATGTTGGTTCTTTTGTCTCAATACCTTTTAGATCATGATATGGACGTCATCATGGAAAATGTCAACGCACCAAATGAACTCACGATGGAAGATATCTTCCCTATTGATTATAACATGAAGATCGGAAAGAACAATCTCAGGGTCGATTTTGAGAACTTCACCTGCTCAAAGTCCTCATGCCGAATTGCTGTGGACATTCTCAAAACTCATCCCTACAACAACATGCTCACAAACTCTGCAACTGTGCCGGAAAGCTACATTCACCAATTTTGGCACACAATGAAAAAGGTGGATGGTCAAGATGCTGTCACTGTGACCCTGAATCATAAGGAAGTTACTATCACTGTTGCAGATCTGCGTACAATTCTTCTTCTGCCTACTATCCAACCTGCTCAGTATGTACCAATTCCAAGTGAAGAGGCTATACTACAATTCATGGTCGATCTTGGCTATGATGAGGCTGCCGGTATTATTACCAAGCACTCCTCGGTCGATTAAAAGAACATTCCTCAACCATGGAGGACCTTGTACATCATGATCGCTAAGTTTGTTTCTGGAAGAGACAGCGGTCATGAACATCCTAAACTCATGCACTTGCAAACCTTTTGGGGCATGGTCAACAAGCAACACATCGACTTTGCCAGTCTGATATGGGAGGACAAGATGTCCCATCTCAAGAAGCCTGGGACGGAGGTTCCTTTTATCAGATATACTAAGCTGTTGATCCAGAACATTCTCGGGAAAAATCGGGACATTCCCTTGAGACTTAACGACCCCAACAATCATTTTGTGTTGTATGAACCCACGTTAAACATTGTCAGATTCAAGGACTCATCGACAAAGAAACAAGGTGCAGTACTTCTTGACTGCCTTCTCACTGCTGATATCAAAAGTCTTTGGTCGTATTCACGATACCTAGAAGCAGTGAACGAAGGCAAATTCGGTTATATGGATGAAAAATCTTCAGCTATTCCAGTCAAGAAGACCAGAAGATCAGGCAGTGCTGGAAGTGTAGAAAGCACTGGGAGTGCCCTCAACTATCCTAAGAGGAATCCTCCATTCAAAAGAAAAGTCCCATCTAAGGGTGCCATCCCTAACCCTAAACCGGCACTCAAACTTGAGGACGAGGACTCTGAGGATACCGAGTCTGATGAGGTGGTTCACTATTCTGAATCCGCTATTGATGATACGACTTCGTTGCGGTCCGACGACCAACCACTCAGTCCCAAATCAGACAAGCGAAACACTCCAGTTGCTGAGGAAGAAGAAGCAAGCTCGGATGATGAACCTAAGGATGAAGAAAGAGAGTACCACAAGACTCTCAAGCAGCTGAGAGTGCAACATGCTGCTACGGAATTCAATCTTCAACAAACCAGAGGCCCTGGAGATTCCAGTGGTGATGCACTAACCACACCAGTTCTTGATGCGGTTAATCAACCCGATAAGGGAACTGGTACCACCACTCAGGAATCAACAAACCAACAGGAGCATGAAGATAAAATCATATTCGAATTTGAAGAAGAGGAACAAGAGAAGATAACCGATGAAGACATAGAGGAAGCAGCTAGGGAGAGAGCTGAAGAAGAGGCTAGGATAAAGGCCGAAGAAGAGGCTAAAGCTCAAAAAGATGCTGATGATTATCTTCAAGATAATCCTGAACACAACCCTGAACAAACTTCTAAGCCACCCAAATATTCAGAGCCTTCTCATGACTCATCTTCATCTGATTCATCGTCTCACTCATCACCACCACCATCCAAAGACGCTACCACCAGATCCACATCCAAATCAGTCAAGAAACCGACCGACACTTGGGCATCACGTGCCAAGACCAAGATTGTCAAAGCTGTTAGGAAAGCAAGGAAACGAAACGTTGTTAACAAGAAATTGAATCAGCTGGCCGACAGAGTAAATTTACTTCAAAATATGATGAACGAGTTCTCGGAGGAAAGAGACCAGATCCAACAATTTCTCAACCGAGATATACAAGGTGAAATGGACAAGACGATTAGGGACTTCACTCATAAGTTCCTTCTCGACACCGTCCCTGGAGTCACAAGAGAAATTTTCGCAAGGAAACTCTACCCACATCTGATGTCATTGGTCAAGCATACAATTTCCACTACACCGGCAATGATGCAAATCCGACCAGTTCCGTCTCCTGTTGTCACTGATGCAGAATTGATCTCTAAGCTGGTTATGCAAATGTCTCAACGATCTGCATCTTTCACTTCTGACGAAGCAAATCTTTTTGAGGCATTACTGGCATATCAACTCAAGACATCTTGTAAAGAGTCGGCTGGTCAGGTTAAGCGACCAAGAGACGACGATGATGCGGACAAGGATTCTGAGCCTAAACGTCAAAAGAAAACAGGCGAATCCTCCTCTATGCCTCCACCACCCCCAAGGACCACCACCACCACCACAAGCTCTTCTCAACGTCCTCCTGCTAGTGATAAACCTCAGGACTCTGAGTCTCCACCACCAAAGGATAAAACTGGTGACCATTTCCAATACATCGGTGGTGATGACGAAGAGATTCCTGAGCCCCAACAACCGCCTTCATCATCCTCCAAGCCAAAGAAGAAAAAGTCTACATCAGTTGTATCTTGGTTGGATGAAGATGACACTGATGAATACGACTGGTTTTCCAAGCTTGTTGATGCCACCCCTCAATTACCGGAAGGCCAAGAACCAGTAGATGGTCGAACCATGGAGCATGTCAAGATCATTCAACAAAAGTTCAAAGTGAAGAAGATGACGAAAGGAGAGTTACGCCGAATCAAGAACGATGTGTTTCAACTGCTTAAGGACAGCTCCGATAGTGCTATTGAAGTCGAATATCATCTCGTCAACATCGCACGAGCCATGTCCAACAATATTGATTGGCTTAACCCTAAATCCAACATCGACTTCACAAGACCTGACAAGACTCCTTACTACACTGACTGGACAAAGCCACTACCAGCCATCGACCGACCTGATCAACAAAGGATTCCCTACCAATACTTCTTCAACAACGACCTAGAATTTCTTCAACACGATAGCGATGTAAGCAAGAAATACGCTACCTCACTCACCTTAAACATCCCGGCAGCAGTCTTCTCCGATAATGTTGCCATCGAGGAAGAAGCCACAAGAATGTTTGTTGATAATGTGGTAAATTATGACCTCGATCCACAATATGGAATTCATCATTGGCCTGAACGAAGAAGACTATACTACAGAAGCTGCCATGTACTAAAATCAAACAAAGAGGTGTACAGTGACAAACGGATCATTGCTATAATGAATGTCAGTCTGGCTACAAAGTGGGATTACTCATTCCTGAAGAAAATCAAAGTCAAACGCCAAGACGAACAGGAATATGATTTTACTGAAGCTTATTTTCCAAGATTGTCGCTCAACGACATTGAAGACATGTATCTGGCTAAGGTACAAGGTCGAATGCGACATTTCTCCACCAACATCCAGCTGCAGTACATCAAGTCCTTGTTGATATACATCAGAAGCATCGTCATCCAAGAACGTGTTGAAGACCTTCAACTTGCCGTGGAATCATATCAGAAAAGGGTTAATCTCACTAAACCATTGCTCCACTTTCCTGACATCAACCAACTCTCTCAGTACACCATCCTCAAGAAACCAAAGTTTGGCGTCGTTTACTGATGAGTGTGCAAATACTCATCATTTTTGTACCATTTAAACTACAAAAACATCTGAAAACACTCAGAAATGCATCAAAATGATGAAAATATCACAAATAAGTGTTTTATGTGTTTTAAATGCAAAAATACCAAAAACAGGTGAAAAACGTATCAAGTTTGCATAATTGGCAGTTTTAGTCCCCCAAGTTTCAAAAGTTGTCAAATTTAGTCCTGGTAAATCAAAATAAAGAAAAATGTCATTTAAGGTCCATAGGATTCAAAAGTTGTCAAAACAAACCCTTCAAAGTTTTAAAATCACAATTTACAACTTTGGTCCCTCAATTTTGAAAAATGTCAAAAATAGTCCTCGGATATTTAAAAATGGAAAATTATCAAATATTACCCTTGTACTATTCATATATGGCATAATTGGTCCTTTTGATAAGTATGGAAAAGTTGCAGGTTCAGTCCCTCATAAATCAGAAAATTACATAAATGGTCCTTGTATATCAAAACCAAACCGGACCCTCTTTTGTTATTAACCCAGCTGGCCCAACACACAAACCCAAGCCCAACCCAATCACTTGAACCTTGACCCTTGACCCCTTGAGCCAGTCCAATATCCATTTTGACCCTGCCAATATACAATTGTGAACCCCCAACGTATTAATAAAATTCGGTCAAAAAAAGTCAACCCCGCCAAAAACCAGAGATACTGTTTATCTCCCTCACCAAGACTGAAAACCCAAAACCAGGTGGTTTTTCCACCACTTGCTTCTACCACCTTTCCACCTGTTCCCCAGCTGTATACCCACTCCCTTCCACCTCCACAAACACCCAAACTTCTTTAATTGCAAAAACCTGCTCTAATCCACTCAAAAGACTTTTGGCGCCAAAATTGACAAATGGCAGTTTTGATGATTTAGAAGGATCCAATGGCTGAGATGAGGTGGGAAAGTCTCAGAGGTCGACAAAGACTCTAAAAAGATCTTTATAAGCAAGAAGGAAGCAATGTAGAAGAATATCGAGTGTAATTTTAGTTTATGAATGTCGAATAGCTTAAATTTAAATTTCCAGTGTATGTTTTAAACTTTCAAGCATTTTGTTCAAGTAATTTCAGTGTATGTGAACCTTTTTCAGTTTCAATTTCAGTTAAAATTCAAGTTTTCAGTTTATGCAAATTTTTCTTGTTCAAATTCTCAAAATGTTAATGTTGTTGTTAGTTGTTATTAAGGACTGAATAAGCTCATATAAGCTCCTAGATATCTTGTTTAAGCTATTAGAAACCTTTAAAACTCAGTTTAGTTTCAAAAAGAAAAATTCCCAAAAATACCAAAAAAAATTAGTGAAAAATAAAAAATCCATGGAGAAGATGATCAAGAAGCTGGAGCAGGGTTGATATTGGATTGCCTTGGTTTAGTGCTTCTTGGGAAGCTATAGGTTGTGATCTTGTGCTTTGGTTCTCTGTTTTATGCTTGAACTCAATTTGTAAGCAATTTTCTCATAATTTGCAATTCTTAGTCTGAGTGTTTAAAACTTGTTAATTTTAGTTTAACTCTGTCTCATTATAGTTAATTTAAGGCAATCACTAGATTTCTTGCTTTAAAAACCTGTTTTAGTGTTTAAATCTTCAAAACAGTTTGATAAAGGATTGTTTGGTTTTACTGTGTTAACTGTATTAGAGGGTATTTGTGTTGTTGCTTGTTGTTGTTTTGTATCACCTTAGTGCCTAATAGCTCATAGAAACAATAAGAACCAGTACTCATTTGTAAAAAAGTCAAAATAATCTTTGATCTCATCTTGATTACTAACTGTTGGATTTTCATGATCCATGATCATGATTTCATGTTCATAAGTTGATAATATTGATCAATATAGTATTAATTCACCTTAATACAACATAATTAGTGAGTAGGATCAATCACAAGTTCATTTTAGTCAACTTTTTAGTTTAACTTAAAAAGTCAAATTTTAGGCTTAGTCAGTTTTTGAATAAACTAGATAATTTTATATAGGACTTAATATTAGCTTTCAAGATTTGAGCTTTTGGAATATTAAAATATAACTGCTCATCTTTATCATATTATTTTTTATAATTTCTAGATTGCTAGTTAAGCTGCTTATTTTTTAGCTTATTTTGAGTCCTTGTCTGAAAAAGTGCCCTGTGCACAGTTTTACAAGCCTTTTCACAAGCTCACACAGAGCTCATTAGTTAGCTTTAGCTTATGTATTTTGGCTTTTTGGAAAGCCAATCTACCCATATCTATATTCCAGTGCTTATTTCTCATTTTCTAGCTTATTTGATAAGGCTGCAAGTAGCTTATTGTTTGTCCCATTTCTGTGTAAACTAAACAATCAGTGTTTTACCAGCTTTTCCTCAAGCTTATAGCAAGCTTATTATTGGGCCCCACAGTGAGAGCTTTGGCTTTTTAGAAAGTTCACCAGCCCATCTTGATACCTCAGTCTTTGTTTTGAGCTTTTAAGCTTATTTCATTAGCTTAAATTGGCTTAGAAAAACACTGCAGGCCTGTTTGTTTAAAAGGTTTAGGATAAGTGCTTATTTGATTATTATAGCTTATCAGAGTAGTTCTTTGTTCTTTTTAGCTTCATATAAGTAGCTTTAGCTTATTTACATCTTATTTCATCTTTGGTTATAACTGTGAAGCTTGTTTGAGCTTAAAAAATCAAAATAAGCTCATAAGCTAAACTGTTGAGATAATAAGCTTGTATACTACTTATTTTTAAGTTGTAAAATTTTTGTTTTCATTAAAGTTACTTAATATCAGTAGTATAATAGTTTTGAAAAAGAAAAACCACAAAAACATCATTTTAAAAATAGTGATAGCGTTTATTTAATATAAATTAGCTTTTTAATTTTCTTTTTCAGCTTATTATTAAGCACTTTCTGTTTTTATAATTTTCTTAGCTTTCTGTCATCATAGGATAATTTTATAAAAAATTTCATAATTTTCTTAGCTTGTTTAGTATTTATTAGAATTTAAAATAGTTAAAAAGTATTAAATAATTAATAATAAATAAATAAAAAGCATAAAAAATATATTTTCAGTTTTAAAATTAGTTTTATAATATTTTAGATTTTTCTAAGTTAAAATTTCATTTTTCCAGGTTAATTTTATATTTTCTTTTATTTAAGTGTATTTTAAATAATTAATAAATAGTAATTAAATAATAATAAATAGATAAAAAGTGTAATAAATATATTTTCAGTTTTAAAATAAGTTTTATAATATTTTAGATTTTCCCAAATCTTAATTTCATTTTTCTATCTTTATTTCATATTTTCTTATATTTTAGAGTGTTATTAAATAGTTTAAAATAGTTTTTAAATTAATAATAATTAAATAAATAGTCATAAAAATAATTTTAATTTTCTAATAATTTTCTTTTATTATTAGGATTGTAAAAATATCATTTTCATATTTGTAGGTCTTTTATTTCTTTTAAAGTTACGTTTTATTTTGTACGTTTACGTAAATTTAATAAATGTACGTATTTACGTTTGTTTAATCTGATTGTTGTGCTTTATAATTCTGTATCCAAATACCATTCCAATCAATCAGTAGTGTAATTTTCAATCAAAATCCTTACTGATCATTATCCTTAGTGATCATTCGACATCTGAACGTTTTTAAGCACCATTAATCCTCCGTGGGACTTAACGACCCGGGAATCCACTATATTCCAAGGGAAATTGCATTGGTTTTAGACTGTTTGAATTTTATTACGGTTGACCATTCACAAGTGGTTGACTTGTGTAATAAACTTGACGGTTGGGATCCAATCAAATTTTGGCGCCGCTGCCGGGGAGGCTTTAGCGTGTTTTAAGCATTCTCAGACCCATACTTGTATATATACCACCTTTTGTAAACAGTTTTTTTTGTAAAGTTATCATAAATCAAAAAGTTCATTAACACTTTTCCTAAAGTGTTAACAACACCAAAAAAATATATAAAACAACAAAACAATCGTAACGTTTTCTATCCTGTATTTTCTTTAAGGTGATTCTTAAAGAGGTACGATTTGGTTAAACGAGACGATACCAAAAATATTGTCCAAAAGTATTAAAAAGAAGAGTAAAGAAAAGGGTGAAAAGAAATAGCCCTCCAGATTATTCAACTTAGGGCAGACACCGGGTTCAATTCATATGCTACTGTTTGTCACTTGATGACACCGGTATTGAAGATTAAAGTCGTCATGGACCCAGTGACGCATGCACTAAATCTTCTTAGCCACTCAAGTTTCTCTCAACAGAAACTTGTTTCATTCTCATAGGGAACCCTACGTAAACTATCGGTTTTCTCTTAGAGATTGCTGGTATTGAAGGAGGAGACCCTCTCCCTAGTCTCCGTTCAGGAAAACCAAAGCGCACTATTGAGTCTAGAGCCACGAGATTCATCAAAAGATCTCTTAGGAACACTTGAAACTTCATCACTTGTCGTTCAACAATAAGGACGCAAGTGATACATTATCGAGTCCTTCACAGATCTTTGCAATCTGTCGAGAACATTTATGAGGGGTTCACATTTGTGATCCTCAGTGATT
The DNA here is from genome assembly GCA_019973895.1 of Chrysanthemum seticuspe. Taxonomy (NCBI): domain Eukaryota; kingdom Viridiplantae; phylum Streptophyta; class Magnoliopsida; order Asterales; family Asteraceae; genus Chrysanthemum; species Chrysanthemum seticuspe. The sequence goes on from BPTQ01000007.1 coordinate 293,884,053, forward strand.
GAATGGAAACTCCTGCCAGGGACAACATCAAACAACCCTGACAGCAGGTCGCTTCAGTAACTCCTTGTGGGTTACGCTTAGTGTTGTCTCAAACGGTCTACAGTCGTGGGGTGATGCTTCGGTGTACCTCAGCGACTCACCTAAACTGTAGGTGTACTTCGGTACATCGTGTTATCCTACTTGAGGGAATCCAGTTCAGGAACAGCCTTTGCTAGAATTAGAGATGTGTTTTCACACTATGCTGTTAACACGCTCGAAGTTCGAACTTGTAAGTGCTGGAAATCCCGCTAAGGAGATTCCTTTCAAGAATCATGTCCTGAAGATGTGGGTCATTACTTGAACTTGTTCAATGTAATGCCAACTGTCCCTTATGGGATTCGGACGGCTGATTCGCCCGACCAAGGTGAATGGAATCAAGACATTCATGAGAAGAACAATCGTAGTAGTCAATTCTTTAAGAAACAACCACAGTGATCGATTGGTGTTTATCACTAACCAAGTTTTATGTTTTCTTCTTATGGATGCTCTTGGGAGATGATCGTACAGATTCTCCACATGCTCATACCACAACAACATTAATTGAAGTTCTCTCAAATGGCAACACAAAAGTCAGAATGATTCTTCGTCTAAGCCAAAGAATCTACAAAGTTTAAAGACTAAAGAGAACTAGATCAACACTGAAATCCAACGTCAAAGAACGTGTGAGAATGTTGGAGAAGGACGTGGAGACACCTGAGCAACGAAGCGGACCTGATACAGATTACAACAACATAACATCACTATATCCACACCAAAACAAAGTAAAAAGATAAATGAAGACCTCAAAGCTGAAAACTTCAAAGAAAAAAAAGATCCTCACTCTGGGGAGATTGTTGGAATCAAGACACTTTTTCTCATAAGAAAGAAGAATGTCATAAGACGTCAAAGCAACTATTACATCTGCACCAACAACTATTCAAGAATACTAAAGTCATTAATTACCAACACTTAGGGGGAGATTGTTGGAATCACTCCTAAACTATATTTCAAGTGTTAGTAATCAATATGTAATAGGTTGCTTAATTAGGCTTTTATATTTGTATTAATGGCAAGGCTTATGTAGAAAGCCCATAAGCCTTGGCCCATGTCCAATAAGGAAGGAAGGGGACTTGTAGTGTTGCCCTAGTCCCTTCCCCTATAAATACCTTTGTAAACCTTCATTTGAAGGTTGGTTGTTCACTTTCATCAAATACCTACGCATAACCTTTCATATATTCTATACGTGTATTGTGTGTTGGTGTTCATCCAATCTACATCTTATCTATTTCTTACATATTGATGCTTGTGTTACATTATGGTGACCTAACAGCAAGGTTATGTTTCATCCCTATGTTAGCTTTTACTTCACATGGCTTAGAGTTTACTACCTTCATGCTAAATCTACTCGAACTACTTAGTTTGATGGGTGGATCGGGGCCTATTTCAATTCCTAGATTCACATCCATGGATGGAAAATTCGGTAACGGTTTTGGTTGAGGCTCCGATTCATCAAAACTAGGAACTTCCTTAGAACTTAGAGAAAGGTTATGACTACAAGTATTCAAACCTATTTCCTCTATTTGTGTTTGGTCCAAGGGTTCAACATCCATCGAGGTTCCTATAGTCTCTTTGTTGGAATCACTCCTAAACTGTATTTCAAGTATTTATATTTCATATGTAATAGGTAGCTTATTATGGCTTTTATGTTTGTTTAAGGTCTAGCTTATGCAGAAGGCCCATAAGCTTAGGCCCAAGCCCATATAAGAAAGGATGGGAACTAGGAGTGTTGCCCTAGCTTCCCTCCTATAAATACTCTTGTAAACCCTCATTTGAGGGTTGGTTGTTCAAGTTTTCTTTTCACACATATTCCTACACCTAACCGTGCTACTCTTATCGTGTATGTGTGCTTGTTTACTTGTTCAATCGCCTTATCTCTTTCTATATTACTTGTGTTTGTAAAACTAGTGACCTAACAGTGGTATCAATCGCCTACTAGTTGGGTGAATCGTGTTTGTTTTTGAAGTGGGTTTCGGTCCTACGCCTAAAACGCACATTGATACTTTGGTTCGCTTAAAAACTTGTTTTTTACACTTTTTAATCCAAGATTCTTGTACTTTCAACGTTTTAAGGTGTTAAAATACTTGTTTTTGGCAAAAAGTTTCAATCTTTACGCGTGGATATACGTTTTTAAGCTTGTTTTTGTTCTTGGGTGTCGTTCTACGTGTAACCCGTTTAGCAGTTTTGGTACATCAAGTTTCACACTTTTGTATTCTTTTGGCACTATTGAAGCTATTCCATAACAAAAATCTGGTTTAGAAACACATTTGGGCAAAATCAACATTACGAGTAATCCTACGCGTATTGAAACCCTAAAATTACGCGTAAGATTATCCTTGGTTTGATCTTCATTCTCGTGGTTTATTCCGTGTTTTCTTACTTGGATAAGTCTGAAAATACGTCGAATTTGGATATCTTTTGCACTGTGATAGTGTAAAAGATCATTTGGGAAAAAACCCTAAACTTACGCATAAGCATAAGCTTACGCGTAGAAATCCTACGCATAAGATTCACTTTACGCGTAAACTTAGGTCTACGCATAAGGTAATCCTACGCCTAACTTTCTACGCCTAACTTCTGTCTACGCATAACTTTAGTGCTTTTATCCTACTTACGCGTAAGCTAAAACCTACGCGTAACTCCTTATTGTTACGCATAACTTTGGTGTTTTTACGCATAAGTGCTACTTGGTTCTTGTCTTTTCTACGCCTAAGGACACTTCATCAACAAATGTTCATTCGACTACAAAGATCCATTTTTACTACACAAGTTTATCAACATGTCTCAACCACCATACTCTAACTATTTCCCTCACACTTATAATCATCAACAACAACAACAATTAACTCCACAACATCAACAACGGAATCAACAACAAGCTATTTATCAACAACAATTTAATCAACAACATAATCCACAAATTGGTGCAATTCCACCACCACAAATGGTTCAAACACCACCAAGCCTTCAAGTTCAACCCTACACAAATGATTTCAATCAACATCCATCAAGGAACACTATGAAGGAACCCACTTGGTTTGCAAAGATGTGTGAAGCTTTAAGCAGCCAACAATCAATTCATGAAGCTGGATCACTTGATAGACCTCCAATGCTCACTCCAGGAAACTACGATCAATGGGTGATAAGGTTCTTTAGGTTTTGTGATCTGAAGAAGCCACATGGAAAGTTCTTAAAGAAGGTTATCTTGGAAGGCCCATTTGAGATGCCTACTGTCATTGTACCCGGAGATCCAACTGTTGTTCCACCAAGAGATGAACAAACCAACATTGCTACTGTTGCAGATCTAAATGCTACAGAACTTCTACACTATGAAGCTGATGAACTTGCAATGGAATACATCCTCTTAGGATTACGAAACCCAATTCTTCGTAGTGTTGATGCTCAAAAGACTGCACAAAAAATGTGGGATCATATTCGTCTTCTTATGGAAGGATCTGTACTCAATCAGGAGGATTTGGAATCCAAAATTTACTTGGCTTATGAACACTTCATGATTGAACCTGGAGAGACACTAGAGTCCTATCATCATCGATTTTCAGACATCATCAATGATTTGGATAAACACAACATCATCATGCCAAGAATTGCAGTGAATACTAAGTTCCTGAGTAGTCTTGGTCCAGAATGGGAGAAGTATGTCATTTTTCTCCGTCAAGCGAAGAATATGCATCATTCTACTTATGGATTGTTGTACGATTACTTGAAGCCTCATGAAAAGGAAGTTGATCGGGAAAGGATTCTCCGTGCTCAAATTGCTAAATAGTCACATCCGGATAATCAACAACTTGCCTTGTATGCTCAACAGAATTATCCCTCTCAACCAGCAACTCAACCAACTGCTTCAAACACACCTTCACAGCAACAACCTCAACAAAATCAATTGGTTCCATACAGAAACAATGCTCAAGCATATGTCAGTGAAGCGACTGAGGAAATCGATCCATTCGAAGCATTGCAACAAGGATTTGTGATGATTGCTAATGCTTTTGGCCGTTACACCAACAAATCCAACAATCGTATTCGTTCCTCATCTAACACACGGACTCAAGCTGTTGTGAACAATGGACGTGTTGAAGTTCAGAATCGTGATTATGGTCGTTAGATGGGCGGTGCTCAAGGGTTTAATGCTGTGGGTAGGAATAACAACAGAGCTCAAGTGGTGGAACAGGGAAATGCTCAGAATCGGTTAAATGGTCTTAGATGCTACAACTGCAATGAGAAGGGACACCTGGCTAATGCATGCCCAAAGCCAAGGACTAGGGGCAGTGCTTATTTCAAAGAGGATTTACCTTTGGCTCTTAAGGATGAAGCTAGTGGATCTCTCACAGACAAAGAACAGAGCTTTATGGCAGATGCAGACTCAGATGATGATATGGAGGACTTGCAGGCCAATGCAGCTGTTATGTTGATGGCTAATATGCAAGAGTTACACATGAGTGAAACAGGCCCAGTGTATGACACTGATGGCTTGTCTCAGGTACCCGAACAAACCATCATCATATCTGAACTAATATCTCCGTCAATATCTAAATCCGGCACGGCTCAGAATGTTCAAAATGAGTCATCTACATCTCATTCTGCCGATTTTCAAATAAACCCCGTAGTCACATTTGACGATCAAGCTGACCTTATGGTTTCCCTTGATAATCAAATTGACTCCGTGGTTATACTTGAGGATCTAAACAATGATCATGTTGTGACTCACGTTGAACACGCTGAACCTTTGCCTCATCCAGATCTTGTTCTGTTACTTAAAGACCAACAATCCCAAATTGCTGAATGTGTTGCTAAAAACATTCAAACCAACTCCTGAAGTTTCCAGTGCAGAATACAAAATTGATAATACTGTTATGAGTGTTGTTGAATATCATCGTCAAGAGGAATTAGATGCAGAAGACGAGAGTCGATCAAAATTAAAAAACGTTGTTTACAACAAACCTTTTAATTATAAAAACGCGGTCACTTTCGTCACACCAACGGATTCTTCTAACACACCAAGGGTTATCATCAAAACACCTGAGTCTTCTAATGTTAATCCCAAAACAGATTATGCACAAACTTATGGTCCTTTACCTTCAATTAGTGAAGTAAACTCAAAACCTGAAAATCGAAATATTCTTAGATATTTTGACATTTTCATAGCTGACCTCAAAATTTTACAACATGAGATAGAATATCGTTCTGAAATCAAAATTGAACACTTTCAATCGCCTCTGGCTCGAGAACAAAGAGACATTTTTCAGAAAAATCTTTTACCTAATGTTAAAAACTTGAAAAGTTGTGCATTAGCCTGGGAACGGGATTTTCATAAGGAACTTGGAACTATGAAGGTCGTTTTCGAGAAAACAGAAACATCTATTTCTAATACTAAACGTAAAAAGAAACTTTTGAGAAAAGATGTTGATCGACTCTTGGAAGATGTTATCTGTGCTGATATCCATAATGTTGTGTTACTCTATTCTTTGCCACATGCATCTGATTATATCTCTGCTGATATTGTTGAAAATGTTGTAACTGTTGAGAACACCGATAATGTGCTTCAGATCGAGTCTTTAAAAGCTGAAAATAAACGATTACTCAACGAAATTTACAATGCCAAACGTCGTCTTCATTGGTGTGAAAAAGATATTCACAATCATCAACTTAGTTTTCAAAAGAAAATCGCTCAGTTGAGTGCAAAATCTTCTGATCCTAAAATTGAGCAACTGGATGATCAAAACGTGTCTTTGAAAAGTCAAATCTCAAAATATGAACAAGAACTTTCAAAAGTTTAACAAGAATATGGTGTCATATTTGATTTGCTCAATAAGACTCGTCATGAAGCATCTAACGAACTTGATCACTATCTTGCTCACACTAGAGATGTCATGAATTTTGCTGGTAATATTCGTTCTGAAAATCAAGATTTGATTCACACTATCTCTAAGTTAAGGGAAATGTTAGGAAAGTATGAACAACTTCCGCCTACCGTGATTAAGAGATTAGCACCAGTCACACTTAGTAATCGTGAACCTAGAATCCCTACTGCCAAATCACAAGTTGCTAATGTGTTTCCCTCTACTGAAACAGGAATAGTTGCGTCTTTTCCAAACGTCCGCACTTCACAGCCTAGGAGCACTCAATCGAAGAATAGGAAGTTGCGACCTAAGAAAAGATCAATAAGGAATGCTAAAGTAGAAGAACACCCTAGGACTCTGAATAAAACTCATGTTGCTTCCATTATAGATGTTACGTCTAGCAAATGTAATAGAAATAGTGATGTAACGAATGTTAAACCGTTGAGCACTTTTGATATTCAGTCTGATGCACCTTGTGTTATTTGTCGTAAAAGTATGAATTCTGATTGTCATGACAAATGTGTTGCTAAAGCTATAATCTCTCGATTACGGAATCCTAAGAACCGGAATACCTCTAAGCCCACTAATCATTCTAAGTCTGTGCTTGGTAGACTGCCTTCTTTAGATTCTAAGGCAAACTTTGCTGTCACTGTAGCTCCAGCTTCACCTCCTAAGAATGTAGTACCACCTAGTGCATTCACTAAGACTAAAGCAAAGAGTAATTATAGATGGCAGAAATGGATATATAACACACTAGGATTTAAATGGATGCCTAAAATTATTAATGTGTGTATGTCTAATATACCTGCTTCGGAACCCTCTAACATTTTGGGTTCCGCATCTACTTCTATTCCATCTGTGTCGTCTGTGTGTAATGCAGGTGATACAGATCATTCTCTGGATTGTTGATAGCGGATGTTCCCGACACATGACAGGCAACCTTAAACTGTTATCAAACTTTATTGCAAAGTTCATTGGCACTGTCAGGTTCGGGAATGATCACTTCGCAGCTATCATGGGCTACGGAGATTATGTCAATGGGAACATCGAAATCAGCAGGGTGTACTATGTGGAAGGCCTCGGTCACAATCTGTTTTCAGTAGGTCAATTTTGTGATGGAGATTTGGAGGTTGCTTTCAGGGAGAAAACTTGTTTCATTCGTGATCTACAAGGAAATGACCTTATGTCTGGCTCACGTAACTCTAGTCTCTACACTATCTCTATGCAAGACATGGTTGCTTCCTCTCCCATCTGCTTACTTTCAAAGGCAACATCTACAAAATCCTGGCTATGGCACCGTCGTCTCTCACATCTAAACTTTCAAACCATCACCAACCTTGCTCGACACAAACTAGTTGAAGGACTCCCACGATTCCGGTATTCAAAAGATCACCTTTGCTCAGCCTGTGAACAAGGGAAAAGCACTCGTGCTCATTTTCCTTCAAAGGTGGAACACAGCTCTCAGCATGTGCTTCATCTTCTTCACATGGATTTGTGTGGCCCGATGCGTGTGCAAACGATCAATGGCAAACGCTACATCTTAGTAATTGTTGATGACTACTCACGATGGACTTGGGTCTACTTTCTTCGAAGCAAAGATCAAGCTCCACAAATGATCATCACCTTTCTCACAAAAATACAAGTTCAGCTCCGCAACACCGTCAGGATAATCAGAACAGACAAAGGAACTGAATTTGTTAACAAAACCCTTCGAGAATTCTATGAGAAAGTGGGAATTCAGCATCAAACATCTATTGCACGTACACCTGAACAAAACGGAGTTGTTGAAAGACGAAACCGAAAGTTAGTGGAAGCTGCAAGAACAATGTTAATCAATGCTAAACTTCCAGATTACTTATGGGCAGAAGCTGTATCTACTGCATGCTATACTCAAAACCGTTCTATGATCACAAAACGCCACAACAAAACACCTTTCGAGCTTGTCCACAACTATAAACCGAACCTCAAACACTTTCATGTATTTGGATCCCTTTGCTATCCGAATAATGATCGTGATGATTTTGGAAAGCTCAAAGCCAAAGCTGATATTGGAGTCTTTATTGGATACTGTGACAATTCTAAAGGTTTCCGAATCTGGAATCGTCGAACTAAGGAGGTAATGGAAACGATTCATGCTCATTTTGATGAACTCACGGAAATGGCTTCTGAGTATAACAGCTTAGAACCCGGTCACAACCGTTTAAACTTTCCTCAACCCCCATCATCAGCTGAACAAAGCCCCCAGCTAACTCGTCAACAAATGGAAAGGTTATTTGCTCCTCTGTTCTGTGACGATATTGATGAACGTGCTCCAGGTGTATCCGCTGTTTCCGCTGCACAACCTGATAATATTCCTATACCTGATACACCTGCTACAACAACTACTGTTGAAGATGCACCTACACCAGTTGACTCCAACACAACAGTTGAACACAACGCTTCCAAAAATGATGAACCAGCTGATGATATTCTGAATGAAGTACCCCCACCTGCAGATTTTGATCCAAATGCGTTCTTCAACCCGTTTGCTAATGACACTGCTGCACCAGATGTCGCGGAATCTTCAACAAATCATTTGAATCCTCAGAATCTGCACAATGTATACCAACATCAACCCTCTACACACCGATGGACAAAAGACCATCCTCTGGCTAACATTATTGGCAACCCGAATCAACCAGTCGTTACGAGACAACATCTTCACACAGATGGTGAACATTGCATTTATGCACTCACTGTCTGCCAATCTGAGCCTAAAAACATTAAAGACGCAATGACAAAAGACAACTGGATTGAATCCATGCAGGAAGAACTCAACCAATTCAAACGTCTTGAAGTATGGGAACTGGTTGAAAGACCATGTAGGATATTAGTTTTCACATACACATCAAACCATAACACAAAGTGGCGGATAAATGGAATTCTAGAGAGAGAAAGTTAGAGGTTTAGGGAACTTAGTGAGAGAAAGTGAAAAATATTATTATGAGCTCCAACTCTCTACCTTGGGAAGTAGAGAGTATTTATAGTCTTACATAAAATGCCACACATCGGGCTGTGGATCAGGCATACAGTGGGTAAAGACCCGTCCGTCCTCCACGGTGTTACTTAACTAAATACTACTTAACTTAAAAGAACTACGACTACGAGCTTTCTAACGATTACATATACTTGAGGTGACCGACTCTTTAATACCTGGAATTTCTAATTCCTAACAATCTCCCCCTAAGGGAGGTCACCTCAATCATGTACCAAAATTACATTGAATACAAATAGCTATTACATTAACAATTGATCTTGCATTCTTGATGTAGTCCTTTGCTCCTAAGCTCGTAGTCATTGATTCTTCATAATGCATGTTTGGTTACTCCAAGTGGAGGTCTTTTACTGATCCACGTGATAATAATTTTGAGCCATCTTTTGAGATCATCAGCTATCAAAAATCTCTGAGACATCCATTGTGTTGTTGGTATTATGTGATGTTGTGACTTTCGGACCGACATGCTCACATTCTGGATCATGATATCTTCTCATCAGAGTAGCGGAAGCTTTTGTTGATTCATGATATTGGCAGCAGCGTAGCAGAAGCATGGAGTGTAAATATCAGAGTCATTGATGCACTAATCATGATTTCTTTTGAGATGAATGTGATAAGTGAGCATGCGGCTATGGATTGACCGCTTCATTCTGATCAGCTGCAAACGTCGGGTGTACCTGCATACAACAGTTAGCAATAAATCGCACGAAAGTGTCTTTGATCACTTTCGATGAATTGAGGTACACGGCCCACGGTTCCCCGTTGATCAGTACATGTACTGCATGTGATCAGGTATAATTCCGAAGAATTTCCTTGACAGGGTTTCGCAGCTGCTCTAGCTGTTCTCAAACCGGAACATCTCAAAGAAGACAACACGGAGTGAGTGAACCAGCGAATTTTAAGTCCACTGATTGATGAAAAGAGATTTGAAAAACAATCATGTATTGCTCAATAGAAATTG